>PVJX010044843.1:0-13025 GCA_004027295.1 Dolichotis patagonum | reverse complement strand
TCAAACTGGACTGAAATCATCAGACATTAGAATTATTTAAGAAGTAAAATCATAGAATATGGTGAGGTTGATTAGGAGGATCAGAGAAGCCACCTCCAGGGATCACATCCCTTTCTTGCTTGCTACACTCCATATTTTCTTTCACACTGAGATGTATACTCTGGAAGTTAAAGAAGGGGTTGGGCACTGGAGAAGTAAATTTGGGAGTGATGGATTATAATCTGTACTGTACTTTAAAATGGTTCTTTTCACCTATAAAAATGTACTAGAATGATTTTTACTAAAATGACCATTCAAAAAACCTTCTGGTAAAAGTAACAAAATAACAGATCATTTAGTTCTGTCTAATTTAAAAGCATAGAAATATCTTTACTTTCTGCTTTGCAGATGCCTACATATTTTTCAACACCAAGATTGAAAGTGGAACTGAATGACTCATCACCAAAGTGGGTCAATTGTCTGCAAACTGATGAGAAAGTATCAGTATGGTCATGCACCTAAAAATAGTCAGCTTCAGCAATAACTTTAACTGTATAAATCTTATATCATTTTCTTAAAAGCCAAAAGCCATGTCTTCTGATGTGTCTTTTAAGAGAAGATTCTTCCTGGGGTTGACAGCACTAAATTATTTATCATAATATCAATGCTTTCCAAAATAACTTGAATCAGCAATACAATCTTACCAATGCCAAATACAGACTATCATCTTCCCGATATCTAGTAAAATTCCTGCTAGATTATTTCTACTTCAAATTATAAACCTTGTTTCTCCTTCATTTTACCAATAACTACTTAAAGTCTGTTACTGTCTCTACATTCTGACTCCAAACTTATGCTTGAACTTCCCTAAATAGTTTTCACTGAATGTGAGTATTGATTTTCTAAAAAATGAATAGAAGTTCTCATGAAAATAAATATTTTAGGTCAGTAAATAGATAAAAAAGATCAAGAGAAGTGTCAAGGAAATGTATCCTCATATAATGCCTATGATTGTCTGCTGCATTTTAAACTCAGAAATCCAGGTAAAGGAGTTGTTCCATGAAATTCTCCCAGATCAAGTAGCTCTGCTTTGTATACCCATGGTTAATTAGCAGACCTAGTCCACACCCCTGGTACAAATGTATTTTACTTGAGTACTACAGAGGCAAACTCATTATTAAAAAAAAAAAAAACTATAAAAATACAGTACATTTCTGACTTGGCAAATACATTCCTCAAGGCCCCGTGTCCACCCACTTACAGAGCAGACATCACTCATCGATTCCCATACCACTCTTCCCAGAAATGAAATGGAATCTAAAAATATGAGTACCAAGCTGCAGATAGGCCCTACTTCAGTGATGGCAAACACATATGCTGCAGTGGTGTGTTGGTTATCATTGAAAGCTCTAAAAGTTCACCATCACTGCCCTACTCATTGGTCAGAAATGAATATGCTATCCCTGAAAATGTGAAAAGAAACACTGACTGTTCTAAACTTTATATTGTCACTTAGTGGGGTATTTTTTGACAAGGTGCCTAGCCTTTCTGAGCACTCAGATCTTTTCTGCCATGAGGCTATTGTGACAAACAAGTAATATTTGTAAAAAATATATATTATTTAAAATACTGAGCAAAATTATTTCTTATGATCACTTTTTATGTACAGCTGCACAGCAGAGGGGAATACGGCAAAGTCAAATTTAAAAATTCTAACAAATACTTTATTCTGTTTTCCTGGAATAGTCTTTTTACTTGAAAACACATATTCTGAAATTTGGTTACACCTGAGATGGCAGAGGTTCTGAGAGCCATCTGGGAGCTGATGTGCACTGAACACTCCTTTCAAACTGTTCCTTTTTTATATTTGCATTCATGTGATTGACCATGTGTGCACTTAAGCAAACAAATTTTCTTGCAAGCGTGTTCCGTGATGGGTGTGTACACGCTCCAAAGGAAATGGTACCGAGTTAACAGGCATCTTAGCTTCAGCAACAAAGATGCAGGAAGGAATCAAGGAGGCAAATCTCTGCTTTGAAGAGATAAAGAAAGCCTATAATCAGAGTTAGCCAGGCAAAGGCATTACCTGTGGGAGGCTGCTCTACTTTGTACTCACGTAGCACCTTTCATGCACAAAGCTCAAATCACCTCCTATTTATTAAGCCCCTTCATGTACGTGGGTCTCATTGATCCTCTCAGCAGGGTTATAAAAGCATATTATGGACCCCACAATGTGAGAGTGAAAATGAAGGCACTGGGAAGTGAAGTGCCTTATCAAAACGCACAAAAGTAAACAAATGAAAAAAATTAAGAACATAAGAATAATTATGGGTGTGATCCAGTTTCTTTAGCACGAGCTCTGATTTTTAGCAATTTATTTCCATTAAACCACAAACACTTTCAGCAGCAGCCATGCGTGCAACAGAGACTCTCTGTGAGTAAAGGGCACCTTTTATTAAAATAATGTTATTTGAGATACCCCTTCCCCTCCCTGTTTTCCAATTGAAAGCACCCAAAAGCCTATAACTCTCCATCAGGGAAAAAAACACAGAAATCCAAATAGTTCACAGAAATCCAAATATTTATTTATTTGTTTGTTTGTTTGTTTATTTGTTTATTTGTTTGTTTATGTGTTTATTTATTCATTAAAACTGAAGGTAAAATAAGGATGAATGTCCACAAAACATACTCTAGTCAGCTTTGCAAATCACAATTCACTTTTCTGGCATAATAGGCTTAAAAAGCCAGTGAGTGTATTAAATCAAAACACAAACAAAACAGGTGCTGCAATTGCTATCTGTCAAACCCTTCCCACCTCAGATCTCTGCTTTCATTGCTTCCCAAAACATTTCTGACACCTCCAGTCAAACTGGTATATTTATTCTTCCTTCACAGCAAACAAAATCCACAATGCTACACTTTCCTTTTCCTTAGCAAGAAACGAGACAAAACAAGTCTTCTTTCCTTTTGGAAACTCATAGAAGAGAACAAATACAGCCGCCCATCAGTAATTTGTATCTCTTTTGGTCAGAAGCTAAAAGTCTTGGTGTTATAAGCTGAGTAGTAATGAACTTTGAAGAAGTAAAGGGAATTCGAAGTTAAGATCATTTCAACATTGATCTTTGACTTAGGAGAAATTTCTGTTTTCCTTACATTTAGACTCCTATTGTGACCTGCATGGCAAGTCCTTGAGCTAATTGTCCCTTGTACATTTTAAAAAAGGCATACTAGGATTTCTCATGAACATTTTATAAATTGTTGGTTTTTCTCTCTCTTCATACATGATTTATTAAGTAAACAACCAAAAGGCACATTTATTAAACAGACCACAATGCCTGTTGATGCACACCAGGTGATTTTGTGATAACATTTCCAATTTGGCTGAAATGTGTCTTGGCAAGATTTATAAAGTTTTCATAAATAATACACATGGGAGATAAAGTAAACATCAATAACAACAACAACAAAAACGCTTGAGATGCTATTGTCACTGATTTTCTGGATAGTATTTATCTCCCTCTTCTCTATACAGGCACACACACGCACAATGAAAACAGCCCATATTCTAGACAGCAGTTCCACTAAACCAAGAATAACATGACAATTGCTCATCACACACACACGCACATGCACACACTCACGCATGCACGCATGCATGCATACATGCTCACCTGAAAAAGATAGACTAAAAAATCAATCACAGAATTCATCACTGGAACAGCATCTACTTATACTTATAAGCATCTACTTATACAAGTACTTTTCAAATTAAGCTAATACCTTTCAACAATAAGGTGGCATGCTTGGGTTTAAGAATTATGCCACTCAAAATTAATAAAAGCCAGAAAGCTTATTTTAGATTACAAGATTCACCTGAGTGAACAAAACTCACAATAAAACTGCAGCAAACAATTCTTTATGCTATTTCAAAACTCAATTTGATAGACAAAGGAAGCTGAAAGAAGACAAAAGTAAAAGGAGGGAACCTCCCTAATATATTACTGACAATTCCTGTGGGCGGCTTGATTTCTCCACCTAGAGTTATCCACTCCTACTCATTTCTTCCTAATTATGACTCAGTACCCTACATTCCCCAGAAGTTAAAATTTTAGTGTTACAAATGTCAAAACTCTGAATTAGTTATTTCAGCCAGGATACTTCATGGCGCCCAAGCTCAGTGTCTTGTTTGGGAGACAGGTACATGGGCTGAAGTTAGAGGTCAGTAAAAGACAGGATTTTATACATCTGGAAGTAGCAGGCTAAATTACAAATGATGACTGGAAACAGGAAGAGCCACCTACGGGTAAATGAAAGTTATGTGATAGATGACTGAGATTTCCATAACCCTCTAGGATTGCAGGAGTAAAGTTTGCTCATACATAAACATTAAAGCATTTCTGCACTTTACAGGAAAATGGAGAGTAAAAGGCAAACTGTGCTTCTTTTAAAAAGTGAAAAACAAAAAATATGTCAGATTTCATAGTTCAGTGTCAGAGTACCCAAGCAATCTCTGTAAGAGGAGGAAAGTGACCTCTTTTAGATTATCCGAGGACCTTGATTCAGTTTACCATTTTCTACTTACCTGTTCAGTTCTATTGTTTGTTGCCCATTCTATAAAAAAAAGTAAAGCCTAATTTTCTCAATTGTTATGTTTTTGATAAAACCTTACGTTAATTAAGAGATTGAAATAAAGACATTGAAATTAGATATTAATGTTGTACCAAAGTTTATCTGGGATGCCATTTATTGGTTCATTTTGTCCT
This sequence comes from Dolichotis patagonum, assembly GCA_004027295.1. Classification (NCBI taxonomy): domain Eukaryota; kingdom Metazoa; phylum Chordata; class Mammalia; order Rodentia; family Caviidae; genus Dolichotis; species Dolichotis patagonum. The sequence continues at coordinate 8,283 of PVJX010044843.1, read as the reverse complement.
TTAAAATTGTTTATTTTTTAACTAAACCCATATGATTTTCATAACTGTGGAACTTACTTTTAAACTGAAAGAATCAAGACAGTTAAAAAGAACTTCCCCAGCTCTCACCATGGTATCCACAAGCTTACACATACCTGCATGTTCAGTTGCGTTTCTTTTCTCTATTTGTATAAGTCTATATAACCCTCTCTCTTGTGTACTAAATATCACTCTATAATAATCAAGAAAGCTGTTATAACAATTGTCCTTTCCAGATCATCTACTTCCACCTCCTACTACAGCATTTTAATTAATACACACCCGCACATGCACATATGCAATTTTTTAAGGATAATAAAACAATAAATCCAATCAAAACAAACCAGTGTAAGTGACTCAGTACTTCAAAACAATAGGAAATCAACAATAGTTATCATGATGCCCCTTATTGTCTTCAAAAGAGCTGCAGATACCTTCAGACATAGTAAAATCAGACAAAACAGAACAGAATAGAACCAATAAAAACAAAACAATGAATGCAATAAAGGACTTCAAAACAAGATAGGAGTAAATCCAAAATAGCTACTGTAATGTATTTTGTTATCTTTGAAATATCTGCCCATGCCATCAGATATAATAAAATCAAACAAAACAAAACAGAATAAATCCCAACCCAACAAAACAATGAAAATGATATAGGACTTCAAAACAAGATGATAGGGAATTAACAATGGCCACCATCTTTAGAAGAAGCTCCCCTGTAGATGCTACACTTCATGTTGTTATCCTCTGAATAGATGATCAGACTACTAGCTTTAGACCTGCAATGTTAATGAAACACTAAACACTACAAGCCGTAAATTCTCTGGATCAGCTGGTTGCTTACCATTAGAAGTCGGGGTTGGGGTGGCTCTCATTTCCCAGCAAGCACACCAGAAGGGGCTGGCATCTGACTCTCCAAGCAACAGCCCTTGCATGGTGCTGAGTCACAGGGAGGGCTTGCTTCTTTGACTTCTTGTTCTTCTACCCCACAATCCACAAATGGCCATGCATGAAAATCTTATAACATATCTGTTCTGGGCTCTACAGAGAAAAATAACCAATATGAAATAAGTAGATAGGCAAGAGAGTTAGATAGATAGATAGACAGACAGACAGACAGATAGATGGTAGGGAATTGATTCACTCAGTATGAAAGAGCATAAGATCTGCACGCAGTAGACCCAGGAGAGCTGATGTCTAGGTTACTTTTTTCTTATTGCTGAAACAAAATATCTGATCCCCAAAATGAGGGAAGGAAAGGCTTATTTAGCTCACAGTTTGTGGTCATTTCAGTCCATAATCAAGTGGCTCAAAGGCAGAGTGGCACATGGCAAAGGGCAACAGTTCGTGGCAGTGGAAAACAGCAAACAACAAAAGCCAAAGGGGAGGAGCATGAAGAGAAGACTCTTTCTGTCCTATTATATAGGCCACACCCACTTGGGTGCAGCATTCACACCATAATCCCAGCATTGGACTATGAGTCTTTCACAAACTCTAGAAGCCCATCTCCATGATTGCATGAGGCTTTGGATAGGGGGAGAATCCAGACTCGAACCATAACAGCTGTTGATATAATTCTGATTTGAAACTGAAGGCGTGAGAGCAGGAGAGCAATGTTACATGCTCCAATCCCAGTCTGAAGGTAAAAGACTGATGTGCCAACTGAAAAACAGTCCCCCTTACTAGACGTGTTCTAGTTAGAACTCCTACACATTAAATGAGATTGGCACACATTGAGAAGAATAATACACATGCTTATCAACATAAACATTAGTCTCACTGAGAAATACACTCAAAAACTACCCAAAATAAATATCTGGGCACAAATAAAATTAACCATCACAATCTCCCACCTGAAAAAAAAAAGGAAAGCAAATCCCAAGGGCCTCAAAGCCCCCTTAAATTATGTCTCTATTTCATTGTATTTTTAGACCAAAATTTCTCTAAAGATTTATGACTATCCATCGTGTCTGTTTTTTGTCTCATTCTCCTCTGATGCCTTCCATTCAGTTTCCATTCGTAGGCCATAAAACACAAACTACCCTTTAACCCTCTTACTCTGCTTAATTTATCTCTCCAAAAATTTTCACCATATTATTTATATACCTATTTTTTGCCACCCACACTAGAATACTATTAGCAGATACTTCGTGTATTTGATGCACAAAGAAATAAATATTGAAAGCATACAGAAGTGCTTGTGAGTATATTAAAGCAAAAGTTATTTTAGAGGCCCATAGTAGCTACTCAATATTTTAAATGAATTAATAAATGAAAATAAGGATCCTTTAATAAGCTCTCATTTGTTTCTGTATGTTTACTCTTGAAATAAATCAACTAGGAAAGTGGGCTACAGAGTTAGAAATGAAAGATATATAATATCTCTACAAGGGCTTGAAGCACATATCCTTAAAACAATTCCACTTCACAGTTTCAATTCAACCATTCTTAAGGAATCCTTGAGATGAATGGAAAGAAGCAAATTTTTGCCACTCTGGAAGTAAAGTATAAAAGAACAGACTACAGAATGTGTTAGAAGCCATCCGTTGTCACTGCCTGACTCTGAGGCTTCATTTATTTAATTTTCTAAATATTATGCACTCCCTTATAATAGAGGTAATCGCATGTCAATTGTCTTATCCCCTTTCCAATTCTCTGCATATCAAAAAAAGTATTTTCCCCTCTTTCCTGCTTTTCTGACAGTCTGTTTCCCAACAATGTCCTCAGCCAAAAACTTCACTTCAAACATTATAGAGTTATAGAAACTAACAGTGCAAACTACTACGCTTGCCCAGCATCTCACTCACAATTTACAGAAGTACCAGTTAATTTATTTCCCACATATGAGACCCAAATACATATACATGTGAGCTTTTGTCTCATGTCTTCTTACCTTCTAAACGACTTTACTCCTATTCTTTAGCTCTACTCTACATCATCCACTTAACATTCTTTAATCATTTGTATCTGCACACTAGCATGTTTTATGCCACTGATATTAAACAACATGCCAAAATAATAACAGTGCAATATTAGTAATGGATGACCTTCCAGGATATAACTATATCATAGTTTTATCACTCATATCAATGGATATTTCTGGATCTTATTCTTTGATTTTCTTTTAGATTAATCTCCCATAAATATTTATGTATATGCACTGGTGAATATATATAAAAGTTTTTTCTAAGTCAAATACTTAGTAGTAATATTACTGAAGCCAAGGTCATGCACACATTCAATTTTACAAGATACTACTAAATTATCATTTGCAATTATACCAATTTACATACCATGAACAGTGTAAATTGCTCTCTATTCCATTGTTACATACCATGAACAGTGTAAATTGCTCTCTAAACCATTGTTTTCAGATTGTTTGATGTCAGTCTGCTGAGTACCAAATGATTGCTTATTACTTTGAGCGGCAGTATTATAATTATTAAGGAGAGTATCTTTTCATAAGTTTATAAATGACTTATGTTTGTCCTCTCTGACATATCCATGTTTATGTCTTTGGCCCCGTTCTCTGTGGAATTGTCTTTTTCTTACTAATGATTTTCAGAGTTTCCCAAATAGTCTAGATGCTAATCATTTGTTATATACATGTGTTATGAATATATACTCCCAGGCTGAAGTTTGTCTTTTTTTCCATCTCTGTAAAAAGTTTTCATGAAAAAAAATTAATTAGTACTTCCCAAGAACGTAATGTTTTGCTTTATGGGTTGTTCATTCAGACCATGGCTTACAGACTTGCTAAGGCAGTCCAGGTAAGAGCATAGTTTCCGTGACTGAACTGTTGAGTTTGGGTCCTAGCTCCATCTCTCACCAGCTGTACAGTCTTAGGTACTTAGCTTCATGTACATCGGCTGCTTCATCTACACAGCAGGGATCACCTTATGAAGATTAAACATTCTAATATATTTAACTTGCTGGAACCACAGTTAACATTTTAAATATTTAATTCTTAGTGGCTACTTTTATTTAAGAAATTCCCACCCCTAGTTTATAATATATTTTCTTATATTTTCTTCTAAAAAATTTAAAATTTCTTATTTAAATCTGCAGCATAGTTTTTATATTTCTATAGTGTGAAGTATGGGTCAACAAAAACACATAAAATACTTCACAAATGTGCAAGGCAGTCTTGCATAGGGACGAGAGATCATCCTTACATTGTCCTAACGCACACACTGCAGGAACACTTGCTTCTGCAGCATTGGGAGCCCTGGTTTCTTGTTTATTAACTTATCTAGGCATGCACAGCCCGTCCCCACTCACTCTCTCCCTTCTCATAACTGTGTCCACAGTTCCTTTACAGATGCCTGCTCCTGCTTCAACCTCAGTATTAAATTGCATTCCAGCTGAATCTTTGTCCGTTTCTCTTCTCTAAACTCTGTATCTATAAACTAGAATCAAATTATGTAGGCTCACATTTTGACTTTTTCATTTCCTACTAAGAATATAACTGAGCAAGTTACTGATTGTCTATATGCTTCTGTTCACCATCAGTGTACTAATGTAATAGTATATCCTATCTTCTAGGTTACCTATGAACTTAAATAAACAAATTAATATATACAAATCACTAAGAACAATACCTGGTCTTCAATAGGTACTGGAAAATGCTATTATTTTCTAAAAGATTTCAACTTCAGAAAATGAATTTAATTGCTGGAAATTCCTTGATCTATACATTCAGTCAGCTCTGAAATTGCCCTAAAGTCAATAGTGACATGGCCAGCTGCTCACTTGGCTGCCTCACTTTTAGGTGGGTAACAAGCATTTTAACCTTAGTCTGACCCAAGCTGAACTGCTGACTCAATCCAAGATTTCCTTCTCAGCGAGAATGAAAGCACCATGCATCCACTTGCTCAAGGTGAAATTGAGTCAGCCTGGATTATCTGATATTTTCCTTACATCCAAGCTGATAAATTATACTTGCATAAAATCTCTCAGATGAGTATTATCCCTAAATCCACTCCCTAAACAACTTTGCACGTTAAACACCACACTGCCCTGAAGCTCTGCTCCCCTATCCTTGAGTCTGAGGCCCATTAGTCCAATGCCTATCCGAACCCCAGTTTGTTAAAGTCACCCTGAGCTCTGCACAGCAATCACAATGAAATTCAAACTCCTTTGAATAAAAGAGTAAAAGGTCCTGGGTGATCTAACCCTTACTTAATGTTTCTAAACTCCATTTGTACTCACCGACTGTAAAAAAGCGCAAACTTGCATCTAAAACTTCTAGATTTTAAACTCATGAACTGATCCTTGCCTCTGGACATTTGCCATGTTAACTTGGATGACTGAACCCCGGGTCCACGCAGGGCTTTGTTTTTCTCACCAGGTCCCAACTCAAAAGGCGACTTCATCCAAGACTCCCTGCTTGCCAGCTCTACAGATTGGCCCACTTCCAACTGAGGATTTTTTTTTTCTTGCTATTTAAAACTTTTGTATCTACTTCTGTGTTTTCTGCCATTCAACTAAAGGTAAGCTTTTGAGGGCAGCATTGCTGTGTTATTTTCATAATCCCTAGAACAGAGCCTGACATGCACACACTCAGTTCCCAATACTAATAACTGAATGATTGACTGTCAGAACTCAGCCTAAGGGCTTTAGATGCAGTTTCTCCTTGAGTAGGAGACATATAATTTCCATATGCAGTCACTGAGGTGGAAGATAAATACTTCCTGTTTTATAAATATAGAAGCCTAGACACAAAGTTAATAAGTGCTAAAAATGGAACTCAAAACTGTATCTCATTTATCATTTTATCTCCTACTGTATAGTACACAAAAAATATTGGATACATATGTGTATATTTTATGTAGAAATATAAAAAAACTGAAGCAATGTAAAGAGAAAGATAAAGGGAAAAAGGACAAAGAGAGCCATTTTTAAGAGTTCCCCAAACTATCGCACGAACTTCAGAAGGTCGGACTTGAGCTTCAGAATTCACACCCCAATAGAATCTATAAGAAAAGTTGTTACAACTTCCCGAAAGTTGCCTCCGGATACGATGGTTGTGAAAAATGCTATAAAAATGTAAAGTTGTTCTTCACACATTTGCTTAGTGTTTTTGTCTCTGTTTGTCGAGTTGCAGTCTACACAAGACCACAGAGCTTTATGTAATTTAAGCTCACAGAAGTATAAATCTTATTTTTCAGGAAAAAAATAAAATGAGGGATTTTTCAGAAAGAAACCCAAAGGACAGAGAAAGAAAACCCTGAAGGACAGAGGCCTAGTTTTAGCTTTAATGTCTTTAGTAAGATTTTTATAAAGTTTTGTAAATTTTAAAATGTCTTAAAAATACACACATGAAAGAATTTCCTAAACCCTAAAATCTCCTAAGCCTAATAGACTGTTATACCTTATAGGGATCTATTGTTCTCTTATGGCCTTCAGTGCCACTGGTTCTCACACTACAGGAAAACTCCGCCCTGAGCACTGTGGCTGGTAACCGGATGTGGTAGCAGAGGGATCTCAATTCACAATCTGTCCTTCATAGCCTCAGGGCTCCTCCTCTAACCACCCACAGCTTGTACTGTATCTATTCACCCTTCTCCAGTTTTGATGCTACTTTTGTTTCCATCTTTTCCATCCCTGTAACTGGTGTTCCTCGGGCTGCCCTCAAGGTGCTAGAGTATGTCTCTTGTCTGCAAGCATAGGGCCCCAGTGCCTCAGAGTTTACACCCCCTCCCCACAGCAGGAACAGGCCTTTGGAAGCCCAGCCTCCTGACCTCGGTAAACCCTGAGGGGAGCCCTCTACCTCTGAATTGCCCTGAGGATCCAAATGGAGTTACTTTCTGTCTATGAGTCTGCCCCAGCTTAGACCCTTGTTTGCCTTCTTCTATTGCTTTTGTATTTCAACTCCTTTACCAGTTTCTCCTCAATTAATAAATCACTTGTATTTGATTCTTTGTTTTAGAGTCTGCTTCTGGGAAACTCAACATAAGAAAATACAGTACTTCAAAGGATTAGGTTAAGGACTAAATAAAATATTATTGCACCGAGGCAGCAAGCTGCACATAACAGACCCTTGATGAATAGAAACTTTTATTTAAGAAAAGAGCAGAATTTTTTTCATATTTACAGCCTTTTGTAGATGCAGTTTGAGTCCTCATGATTCGCAATGCCTGACAAATTCAGTCCTTTTCCAACCAAACCAGGAGTCTCAGTTCTTCCTGCACGAGCCCCTTGTTCTACCAACATTGGCCCTTCCCCACAAATACAAGGAAAGAGGGCAATACATTTTTACCTTAAAAAAAATTTTATTAGTACATGTTTGCTGTAAAAAATGTTTACATCTCTTGTGTGGAGCTGTTACATGTAGATAAGATATTGTAATTCCTTTTCTCAGCCTTCCTTTTTTTCTAGAGGGCAATAGAATTCAAAGAGAAAGTACCACTGGTTTCAGAGACATAAGAGTTTTGAATTTATACTTGCTATTTGCCTGCTTAGCTATTTTATCATAAATAAACTGCTTAATGTCTCAAAGTCTTCAGTTTTTCATCTGTAGAATGGAGAGAGAAAAACATCCCCCCCCATACTGCCAAAGTGGGAAAATTGCTTAAGATTTGTCTGCTCAGAAACAGCTAAGTGTTATAGATAAGAGTGAAGATGTTAGCATCAGACTACCTAACTTCCAAGATCTGCCCCAGCTAACCGTAACTAATGCAAAGTTCTCCAGAGAAATAGAAGTGAGAGAGAGGGGAGATAGATAGATGGATGGAGGGATGGATGGAGAGGGGTCACAGCCAAGTGGTCTAAATCACCAGACTCAAAATGGATGGATGGATAGATAGACAAACAGATAGATGGACAGACAGACAGATGAGGGAGAGAGAGAGAGAGAGCAAGCCAGATCCAGGAAAGCCAATGGCATAAATTACAGTACAAATCTGAGTCCAAGAATCAGGAAAGCCAATGGTGTAAGTTTCAGCCAGAAGAAGATAGATCCCCCAGATAATTTAGAGAGGTCAGATTCTCCCTGATGAGGCCTTTTATTTTATTCAGGCATTTAGAATCTGATGCAACCAACTCATGTTAAAGAAGGCAAACTGCCTTTGTAAACCTACCCTTCAGTCTACCGCATGAAGTATTAATCTTTCTCATAGATATACCCAGAACTAATGTTTCATCAATTATCTTGGAAAATACCCTGTCCTAATTGAGTTGACATATAACAAATTGTGCAAACTTGAGGAAGTTACCCAGTTTCTGTTGTTCTATTAGAAGACTGAACACAAATTCAAATAT
>PVJX010044842.1:0-12965 GCA_004027295.1 Dolichotis patagonum | reverse complement strand
TTATGGAATCAGCACTGGGTACTGTAGTGTCTCTTTTTCTTCAAAGTAGTTGTTCATTTCAACATGTGTCATATAGTTGGTATTGTAAACTGTTTATAAGCTCTACACATGCATGAGTCTCTAAATGTATATCTATCCTTTCTGTATTAGAGGTAAAAACAAAACAAAGCAAGATAAAACAAAACAATTCCTAGAAAAGCATGAAGCAAAAAAGTCATATACAACCACAATACAAGGTGATCTACAATGGTTACCATGATGTCTCAGCAGTATATAACAACATTAATAAAAACAAAGCATTGGAGACATTACAAGACTTCAAAAGCAAGTAATAATCAAACCAGAGTGGGTATCTTAGTGAATCTTCTCATCTTCAGTGTAGTTGCCTATACTCTTAAAATTGATGCTATTAATCATAACAGATTTAAATAAAATCAGTCAATACAAAGTAGCAATCTAACAAACCAGATTCAAATAAGATCAGTCATAATAAGACAGTATAAGTTATAAAGGGCTTCAGATTAAGTTGATAGGAAATTAGGGATGATTACCATAATATGTCCTCTTATTTTTGGGATAGTTGACCATGTCCTCAAGTCTAGCGTAAGTAGACAAACTGGAACAGCATGTAACCCATCCAAGCAGAGTGATGAGAATAATGTAAATTTTAAATCTTGTTACCCAATTAACAATATCCTCTGCCTTCCTTTTTTAGACAATTCCTCCCATTTCACTCCCATAGGGTGCACAGCTTGTTTTGGGTCCCACTGCCTCCCCATATAGAGCATCTCAATGGACCCTATCTCCTGGTCTACTTTGCCTGTGTTTCTCTCTGTTAATATTTCAAGGCCCTCTATACTAGAGATTACAGCCAATCTTCTCTGCCTTATTTCTGATATTCTGTTTTTCTGCCATTGGTTGTCTATTTTTCTGTTCCACTCCACTGTCTGCCCCATTCACTGAGGCCTCTCTGCCATTGTTCCTGAAATGCTCATATTCTTGTTCTCTCTTTCTCCCTCTCTAAAATGTCCTTCAGTATTTTTTTGTAGGGTTGGATTGGTGGTCACAAATTCTCCAAGTTCCTCTTTGTCATGGAAGCATCTTGTTTCTCCATAAATTTCTAGAGAGAGTTTTGCAGGATACATCAATCTGGACTGGAGGTTGTTCTCCTTCAGGGCTTGAATTACTTCACTTCAAGCTCTTCTTGACCTGATGGTCTGTGTCGAGAAGTCTGCCATGATTTTGATGGGTTTTCCTTTATATGTGATCTGTTTCTTTTCTCTGATGGCTTTTAATATTCTGTTCTTATATTGAATTTCTGGGATCTTGATTATTATGTGTCTAGTTGTAACTCTGTTTTGGTTGTAAGTGGCTGGAGTCCTGTATGCTTCATACCTCTGCATATCATTTCCTTTTTCTATGCTTGGGAAATTTTCCTTAATGATTTCTGTGAATAGCCTTTTCAGTTCCTCTGTTTTGACTCTTGCTTCTTCATTCACATGCTTTATTCTTAAGTTATAGATTCTCTTGTTGTCCTCTAGCTTTCCAATTGTTACTGCCTGCTCCCTTGTTACTTTTAAGAGATCTTCCTTTTCATGATCACACTTTGCAAGCCTGTGTTCAATTTTTGATAGTCTATCTTTGGTTTCTTTCAAGCAGTTTTTCCAGTTTTCTGTGGAGTCTTTAGTTTCCTTATAATCTCTTTGAATTTGCTTCATGAATTCTAGGTTTTTCTTGTTTTCTTCATTAAACATGTCTCTCCTTTTGTGTTCCTCCATTCTTCTGTGTGTGTCTTCTTGAGAGGTGCCCAGCCTTTCTTTTATTAATCTACTTATCTCTTGTTTAATTTGAATTAATATTTCAGTTTTGATCCCACTTACGAGGTCCTGAAGATATCTCTTTATGTCTGCTACCACTGTGTTTGATGTTGCATGTTTGCTGCCCTCAATCTCTTTTGTATTTACCTCTCCTGGATCAGTATTCTCATTGTTGGGGGCTGGGTTTTTTTCTTATTTCTCCCTCTCGTCATGTTTTTGGTTCCTTCCACACAAGTGTACAGTGTAATTCTCAGCCCATTTTCTTGTTGGTTAAGGCTCCTCTGTAGCACGCAGGCTAGGGGCTTCTGCCCTCTGCCAGCCGCTATCAGAGAGTTAAGTTCAAGCAAGTGCAGTGTGTGCTGGCTCCTCTCCTCCAGGCCAGTCAATCTTTGCAGGCCTTCACTGCATCAGTGTGCAACTGTGCTCAGGGAATTAGTTTGTAGCAATCCACTGGGTCCCGGCCAGGGGCAAAGCCCAATTCAAGCAGATTCCACCAATCTGCTCAGCGAGGGGAGCAACCAACTGAAGCCACTCACTTATGGAGTTAGGGCTGTCCTGCCCAAATCCAACATGTCTTCCAATCAGTTTCCCCTTTCCCATGGGAGGGTCTTATTCCCATCACTCACCATTTGTTGATGCCGGTCCCTGAGAACTGCTGGGCTCCCAGACCTCCGACTTCAGCGCAGCTGCGGTGCAAATTCACTCTTCCTCTGGTGGGTCATGTGCAGGGCCGGGTCCAGGCAAGCCGCATGCAGGGATGTTTAGCGCCACGCCCTGACTGCTCAAGCCAGTCACATCGGCGTAGTTCAGTCAGTCAGGTCACTCTTGGGCAGGAATTCAGGCAGCTCGAGGAGGGCATCATGCTTGCTGATCTTAGCTTCACTAATGATAGCCCCGGGACCTCATATTTGAGTGGTTTTTTAAAAAACTTTAGTTTCTTCCTGGGTTGAGAGAGTCCATCTCTCTCTGTTTGGGTCTCTCCAGGGTGTTAACTTCTGGCATTTAAGCTGTCTCTTTCAGACAGGATCTCTCTCCTGCTACCTACCGGTCCACCATCTTTGGAAACCTGAATCTGTTATCACTTTTGAAGTCCATGATGTCAATGTAACTGGAATAGAAATTGATAATCTCCTTTGTTATAAATATAGTTGTACCAAAGAGATCTGCCATGTAAAAATTGTCATTCTTAAGACAAATTCTTGATATTCTTAGGACTATAAGTCACTGCCTAATTTCTGAATAGGGTCTTGCTGATTTTTCTAGGTGTATTTGAAGATATCTAATAAGGAAGGATTCTTAGATCTGCTAAGAAAACTATAGGCTAACTCACATCCTCTATTATTAAACATCAGAGATTTTCATTGTAGAAAATCAGGTCTGTAAATGTCAAATTAAATTCTAAACTTTATCAGTTTCCATGGCAATTATGTCTTTAATATTGTTCATTTCATGAATAAATCTTATTTGAGCCAAAATGTGGAAAAAATGATTGTTTGTCAAATACATCTGGAAAATTGTAGTTCATCAAGAAAAAGTTAGAAAGGAATAATCACTTTTCCTTTCATAAAGCATGTTGAGCCATTCCAAATCTTGTATTAGTTTACATCAGTAGTGAGAGAGTATACTCATGGAGAAAGATCTCAAAATTTCTCTTGGTTTTGTCTATTTTTCGTAGTTATGAACACATAAGAAGTCTCATTTTGTCCATAAGCCCTATTATCAGAAAAAAATTATTGTATATTTAGGATATTGGAATTCATGTATCTCTCAAAATCTTTCATGATAATGCTACAGTTCTTAAAATTTATCATTCCTATGACTCAGTTCAAGTGCTTGTCACAAAAGCAGAGTGTCATATTTCAAACTCTAACATTTATTGCTGTGATACACATGATGAGGATCAGGAAATATATTTTTTAATCTGTCAATAGATGTTTCTAGTGCACCTAGTTCAATAGTTGTGGTTGACTTTTGAGAACTTTAAGAGTTCATGAAATTCTAAGTTAAAATATTAGGTATTTCTGCATATATATTGGAAGTTGAACATAGAAAATATTTTTTTTCCTATTCCTCTGATCCCAGTCACTTTCAGTGATTAATCTAATACATTTGGCTTGGCTGTGGGTGACATCATGACACTGGAGTAGACTTAGATTGGTTGAATTTTTCTCTATGTACATATGGAAATACAATATGGAACTTCTTGGTTACTTCATTACTGTTTTAAAATCTTGATCCCTTGATATCCCAAACTTCTGTTGAAGATGAAATATCAACTACTTACATTCTCCAGATGATCTTTTACTTGCTACTAACTTGTATGTAACCATTTTCATATAGCTGGGATTAGTGTGCTGGTCTGCTTCATTACTGTAATATTTTTCCATATACGGGGCTACAGTTAGCTCCATATACTGACATCATCCACATATATGGTATATTGTAGTTTGGATCTAGAATGGCCCTTCAAGCTCCTGATTTGAAGATTTGATTTTCAGCTGATGGTATTGCTGGAGGATGGTAGAAACTCTGGGAGGTGGATAGGGCCTAGTTGGAAGAAGAAAGTCAGAAGGATAATTTTGGGGAATATATTTGATTTCTGCTCTGGTTTCTTTCTCTTTCACACACTATATTTTGTCACAGTGATGAAAAAGTAACACAACTTGTCATTTCATATAGTTATAGAATTTGACCTTGCTGACATCAGAATATCTTTAGTTTTCATTAGTAGGCTGTTAGGTATAGATTTTAACAACAGTTAATCTTAACAACAGCTGCATGCAGTGGTATCTCTTTTTGTAATGAAAAATTAATGAAAACTAATCTTGAAAGTTATCTGGGCCTTAAGAGGATGAATAATTGTCCCAAAGAAAATGGGTAATAAACTGAACACAAATTGTTGTCAAAGAGTAAACATAATTTTAGGCATTATAAAACATGGTGTTATTAGATTTTTGGATTAGAGTCATGGAAGACTTTGACTTTCTGGAACTCTGTTGGAAATGTAATTTGGCTGAAAGGAGGCTGATAATTTTTTTTTAATAACAGGCTATTTTATTAAGGAGAAATGAAGACAATCAATATAGGCAAATATCAGCTTGCTTTTATTTTAACTGGGAAGGAAAAATTGATTATTAACATAACAGTAGATGTCTAAAATCAAGGAAAAGGAACACTTATTCATGTGGCAAAGACTTTAAAAGCTGTTAGAAAACTTCTTTGAGATTCTGAAAGGGAAATAAATAATGAAGGGTATAAAGTTCTATAAATATAATTCTGACTGTACAAAATTTTTGAGAAGTTCAATGGGAAGGGCAAAGAGACAGATATCAAAGGAAAATAATAGAGCTATATTCCAATTTCAGGTTCATAGAAAACATTGACAAAAGATGTAGAGACATGTAATTAAAGATGACTATAAAAATTACAGAAACAAGAGAGCCTAGAAGCCCCCAAATGCAAGTGAGATGAATGAAGTATCCTTCAGAACAGAGAGAGAAAAAAATGACAAAAGTGTTTATTTTTATCACATAGAATAAGAATCTGTAGTTCATGAAAGTTATAAGAAAACTCAAGATAAATATATTTTCCAATTTTTAAAAAGGGGGACAATGCTAGAAAATATGAACTAAATGTAAACTAATTTTATCAGCATTTGGAATTGGATTTTTAAACAGAAGGCTTGTGAACTTTTAGAAAAGAATACAATGATCACTAAGAATCAATATGCATTCTCTGAGAATGAGTAAAGCCATATCGATTTCATATCATTTTAAATAATGATTGGTAATTCAAGAAAGAGTAATTGATTTAGTTCCTATTGATTGAAGTGATGAGTTTAAGTTTTTTTCTGTAATATTATTTAGGATAAAATGGTTAAAGACTTCACAAAATATTAAATGGAGTTCTCATTTGTTTTCTAACAGACATTTTTACTAGAAAATGACTTTTTCCTTGGTATTATCCAATTCAAAATTTATATTGATGTCTGGAATTAAGGTACAACCTATGCACTATGTAGCACATGTGAGTTTTATTTTATTTTTATTTTATTTTAAAGACAAAAAAATACAACAAAACAAGGCTGAGCAAAGCCAATTAAAACAATGCAGCAAAACTGGCACAGAACTTCCAAGCAAGATGCAAGAAAAACAAAAATAACTACCATAGTATATCTTGTTATCTTCACAATAGTTGTCCATTCCATTAGGTATAGCAAAATCAAACCAAAACCAAAACACAATAAAACCAGTCAAAACAGAATATTGAATAAGGTGAAACAATTAATCAGAACAAAACAAAACAGTGAAATTAATATTTGACTTTAAAGACAAGGTAGAAGGAAATCCCTTATATTTGCTATATACCATACTGTCATCCTCCCAAGTGATGCTCAGACCTCTAGCTCCAGGTCAGCATAATCAGCCAAACAATACTAGCCTTTAGTTGCTTTATGTACCTTAGTTGCTGTCAACTCAGCCTGTCTTCCCAACCATCTGGTTACTGGGGTAGGGGGGACTACATGGACGGTGTTTGATTCTCAGTCCATGGTGGTAGGCTTTTGGGAGGTGCTATCTGACTTTTCTTTCCCTGGAAACTGCATGGCTTGTGTGGCTTACAGGGAAGGCTGGCTAGCTGATTTCTTGGTTGGTCCCCCAAGTCACAGTATGGCCAATTCTCAGGAGATGCTGACTTTTGTCTCCCTGGAACCTGTGCAGCCTGTGTGGCTTACCCACATGTGAGTTTTAGATAAAAAGGAATATAAGATAATTCTGTGCAGGACATTTACTTAGATATGACTTCTGGCCACCACAAGTGAGTCTGAATCAAGTAGAGTCACACTGGAATTCACAAAGAACAAGAAAGATTTATTTATAATTTCTAACAGTCTGTGAAAACACCTCACAAGCTTACTTCTCTAGAGCAGACTGAATATTGACACCTCAAAGATATCTATATTTCAGTCTTTGGAATCTTGTGAATCATGTTCCTTCTATGTTAACAGGTACTTTGTAAATGTGTGTGCAAATGAATGTTGAGGTGGGGGAATTTTTCCAGCATTATGGCACATCTTGTGTAAAGACCAGGGTCTTTATGAGAGACACTTAGGGGGTCAGACTTAGTCAGGAAGCCTGAAGATGGAAGCAGTGATCCAGGTAATGGGCCAAGCCTCTAGAATCTGGAAAGGACAAGGAAAAGGGGTCTCCTCTAGAGCTTCCCGAAGGAAAATGCTTCATGCTTTCAATCTTCAGAATGGTTAAGTAACAAAATTATGGTTTTTTAAAGCCACAACATTGGCGGCTTTTGTTTCACAGTTACTTTGTGTAATCTGTCACAACATTAAATGGAAACTAGTGTACTCATTTGTACAAACTAAGAGTATAGGATGAGATTTTATTGAATTTCTAATTTCTTGTCAGACAGAAACAGGTGACAACCATTAATTAGTGCTGCTAACAGCACTGCCTTCATTTAGTTGGACCCATTTCTACCTATCCTGCATTGTTTCTGGTGTTTGGTTCTACCATGGTATCACTGACTCTTGTTTCTCTGCCCTTATTACTTGGAACTATGCAAAATTCTAGTCAGAGGAAGCACAGCTTTTCAGTGTTGACTTTTAAGTAGATGATTTTCACCAAAGACTGTTTCCTCCAAATACTGGAACTAGTTATACGGTATTGTAGTTCTCTTGTCTTTCCAACCCAAATGTTCTGCTTTGGTGTTCTTTGAGGTTGTAATAAATGCTTTGTTCACTGGTGTACTGTGTTATTCAGACATGAACTTTAAATCCAATTTGAGAAGAATATACTCACTTTAAAAAGAAACCTTATCAGAGTGATTTTAATGCATATCTTGATGAAAACAATTATATCAGTAAAATGTGAAGATGTCAGGTCAATTGACAGGAAAAGGTGGAAGGACAAGCACTAGGAACTAATTCTTCTCATAATAAATCAGCCAAATTGCCAAATCCATTCTTAATACTTCACATGAAGGGATGGCAGTTTGGCAGTCAACTCCAGAGAGGGAAAGGAGGCTTGTCATAGTTCTATACTCTCACTGAATATCTTATGTGATGGTAATTTATAATTTATTCCAGGACTCAATAGCAACTTTAACTAGCTCAGACCAGACATTTGTATTTAAATCACAGGATGATACCTTCACAAAAGCCAGAAGTTACAACAAAAGCATGTTTTATATTCAATCAGCAAACCAATGAGTAATTACTATCCATGTTCTCATAAAGAGAAAGATAACACCTTCTTTGTAAGCAAAGGAATTAAATCATCAGATTTCTACTAATGCAAGTCTGGAGAATTTCCAGTACAAATACTCCCCATTAAAGGCCAACAGAACCATATACCATAACTTGAAAGTATTTAATTTGGAAAGTAACCACATAGCATAAAATCCAGACATAATGTAAATTTTTTTCTCTATACAGACAATTTTACAACAATATGCATCTTTTGGCAATATAATTGATATATCTATTCTAAGATGAACAGATATCAAATTGTTTAACAAAACTTCCCAAGTAAAATTAGTGATAATATAGAAATAATATTTTGCCTAAATTAATACTCAATTTAATTAATGATTAGCACTAAAGACAGAAGCTCAGCAACTTTTGAAGTCATAGGATGAATTGGCTAACTTGGAAATGAAAAATACATGATCAGTGAACAGAACTGGAAATGACCAGCTTGCGTCCTGGTTCCAACATGCTAAAAAACCATACCTGATTGTGTTTAGTTTCCATTAGCATTCTCAGCTCTGCCCTAGTTAGAATCTGTTATCAGGACAAACACAGGAAACTTAGTGAGTCATTTAGGGGTACTTATCAAGACAAATGCCAAGGACATTTCTGCAGTGAAAAACCTGCCTGGGTCTTACCAAACAACGAGTTTAAAAAATAATCTTTGCAAATGAGACATTTTGACTCTTCAATTAGTATATCCACAGGGCATTTACTTAGCATGTCAGTAAATAAACACTAAATACCAATAATAAATATTTAATAATGAAACAGCCAGTGGTTTCTTATTAGGAGGAATGGGAAGAAGAACCTTTCAAAAACTTATAGACCATACTATTTGAAGGCCTTGTGATTGGCTAATCACATGCCATAATATTGTAATCTGAGGCTGCTCAGGTGCTCACATTAACTTCTAATTTGGATAGCTATCTTTTAGAATGTCTGTATCACCTCTCCTTCACCAATCCTGTGTGTCTTTTGGGTCCAGTTTATGAGTTACCACCTCTGAGAAGACAAGACTAACTGACCTGGGCTGGGATACTCCCTCTTAGGAGCTCTTATGGGATGATGCAGTCTTTCCTTCTGTATTAGTGCCAGTTTATTACTTTACCTACTAAATTAAGGTACTTGAGGGAAGGGACTGTCATTTTTATAAATGCATCTGCACCAAATACTGATGTATGTAGATGAATACTGATTTATTGAGTGAATGATGAAAAAATGAGTATATGTGTGACTTTTTCCTAAACCACAGTGGAATAGCTGCCTACAAGAGTAAATTTCCTAGGAGTAGTCTCTATAGGTAAGACTTTAGAGGATAATAGTCTCTACTAAAAATATAAGTCCTATAAAGGTCACCACTTAGTTTTCATTATTCCTGGTTGTAGACCTAGTACTAAGTGTGGAGTCTGACATATAGAAGTGCACTGTATTAAATGAATAACCAGAAATTAATGAGCAGAGTCATTTGAAATAAGACCCTTTGTCAAAACACCTATGAAGAAAGTTACAAAAAGGACCATAATTATAATTTGAACAATGTTTTAGAGGTCACAAAAATGCTTATTTTATTTAATTCTTTTAACATTTATTGTATGAGTTTTATTATAACAACCTTCGTTCTGTTGGTGAAGAATTTGAGCTGAGAGAGCAGCATAGCCAGAATGAAAACCCAATCACAAACTCTGGGATCTTTCTACTACATTAAACTTTATCACTAATGACCTTAAACTTAATATTTGGGTTCAAAATAATTTAAAAAGAAATCTCCTTGTAGAGTTCTTTGTTTCAAAAATAAGTATTTGAAAAATCTGGCCATAAGTAACTAGAAATAAAAACAAATCAGTATAGTTCCTTGAAAAGATAAAATGTGATACAGGAAACTATGTGTGGGCTAAAATTTTCCTCTCTAAAAGCAGAAGAAAATCAACAAGAAAGATCAATTGTGAGATATTCCATTGACAAAGAAGAATCTTCTTCTTATTGAATAAAAAGTCAATATGTATGCTTTGTGTGACTAAAATAAACTATTTATAAAAATTAATATAAGCACAGGTTACTTGTACTTGTATGCAATAATAGCAGTGAAGATAGGTTGGGAAAACACTGTGAGGATTAGACTTTATCTACTGTATCTGTGGAAGCTGATATCAGTCTAACTCCTAGATATGTAGAAAACAAAACAAAAAAATCAGAATTAGATTTTTAATCCAGTCCCAGATTTTTTTCATCTTATTATTGTCTGAAATTCATATTATGCTGTCATGGTAGGTTCAATACTGTCCTACCCCAAAGATATCTACTGTATCACTAATCACTGGAACAGAGCAATGTTACTTTATATGGCAAAACGTCTTTGTGGTCATCATTGAATTAAGAATTTTGAGACAGTTTATCTTGGGTTATCTGAGTAGATGCTAAATGCATTCATAGATATTCTTATAAAAGGATGTAGAAAAATGTCATCAGTTATAGGAGGGCATAGAAGAAGAGAAAGTGATGCAGTAGTGCCACACATGAAGTCATCTCTCATGCTGCTTTGTTTGGTGATGCTTATGCCATGCCCATAGGAGGATGCTCCATTTTTGAGGTGCTGAGGTTCACTCACCCTGCAGAGAATGGCTGGTGAAGAATCCCGTTGCTTGTGAGTTTGAATGCCTCTCTTTTAAAGTTTCTGACACAAAAGGTCATCATCATAATCTTTCATCAGATAGTGGGTTTATTTAACCTTCCTAGGAGAGACTATCCTTAATGACACTTGAAAGTGGTTGTTACCAGTCAAAATTCTTTGTCCTTCTAAGTGACATTTTACAAATGGTTTTGAAGGGATATTTTGAACTCCATATCCACAATAAGAAAGAATTATCTTTTGCATCATTCCATTTGAATAATTTGAATAACAAAGAATTTAAAACAAAGTCTTGTTTGAAAAAGAAAATAAAAAACCACAAGAAATTTCGTGAAGAAATTGTATGTTTCTAAATATGGCAAAAATGTTAACAATGCTAAGGATATCATTTAGGAGAAAATAACCTTCAATTAGAAACCTCCATTTTACCATAGTAAAAAAACCACTGTTTGTCTGTGTACTTTAAAAAACTGATAGAATGTAGCATGCTGATTAATTGATTCCAAACTCTCCCTTCCACTGCAATCAAATTTCTATGAAATAAAACAAGTGATTAAGAAGAGAGATGTGAACTTCCAAAGATGGCAGACCAGTAGGTAGCAGGAGAGGGACCCTCTCTGAGAGAGCCAGCTTAAATGCCAGAATAAAACACCCTGGAGAGACCTAAACAGAGAGAGATGGACACAATCCACAAAGAAACTAAAGTGCAAAAAATCACTCGAATATGAGGTCCTGGGGCTACCATAAGAGAAGTTAAGATCTGTGCACACAGTGCAATCCTCGAGCCGCCTGTATCCCTGCCAGAGACTTGACAAAGCAATCCACACCAAAGCAACTGGCTTGAGCTGCCAGAGCACAGAGCTGAACAGCCCTGCATGTGGCTCGCCCGGACTGACCCTGCATGTGACCCACCCAGAGGTACCGTGAATTCCCACTGCAGCCATGCTGAAGTTGGAGGTCGGGGAGCCCAGGAGTTCTCAGGGACCAGCATCAACACGTGGTGAGTGATGGGAATAAGACCCTCCCATGGGAAATGGGAAACTGACTGGACGACATGTTGGATTCAGGCAGGAGAGCCCTAACTCCATAAGGAAGTGGCTTCAGTTGGTTGCTCCCTTTGTCGAGCAGATTGGTGGAATCTGCTTGGACTAGGATGTGCCCCTGGTTGGGACCCAGTGAGTCGCTACAAATTAATTCCCTGAGATTGGCATACACTGATGCAGTAAAGGCCTGCAAGGTTGACTGGTCTGGAGTGGAGGAGCCAGTGTACACTGCCAGTGCCTGAACTTTAATCTTTGATACCTGACTGAAGAAGGCAAAAGCTCCTAGCCTGTGCCCTCTAGAGGAGCATTAACCAATAAGAAAAGGGTCTGGGAATTACACTGTACACTTGTATGGAAGGAACCAAAAGCATGACAAAAGGGAGAAATAAGAAAAAAACCCCAGCCCCCAACCCTGAGAACATTGATCCAGGAGAGGTAAATACAAAAGAGATTGAGGGCAGCAATAATGCAACATCAAACACAGCGTTAGCGGACATAAAGAGATATATTCAGAACCTCATAAATGGGACCAAAACCAAAATATTAATTCAAATTAAATAAGAGATAAGTAGATTAATAAAAGAAAGTCTGGACGCCTCCCAAGAAGACACAGACAGAAGAATGGAGGAACAAAAAAGATGAGAAAAATTTAATGAAGAATACAGAATAAACCTAGAATTCATGAAGCAAATTCAAAGAGATTATCAGGAAACTAAACACTCCATAGAAAGCTGGCAAACTGCTTGAAAGAAACCAAAGATAGACTATCAAAAATTGAACACAGGCTTGCAAAGTGTGATCATGAAAGGGAAGATCTCTTAAAAATAACAAGGGAGCAGGCAGTAAAGATACAGAGACTGGAAGATGACAAGAGGATCTATAACTTAAGAATAAAGCATGTGAATGAAGAAGCAGGAATCAAAACAGAGGAATTACAAAGGCTATTCACAGAAACTATTAAGGAAAATTTCCCAAGCACAGAAAAAAAGAAATGATATGCAGAGCTATGAAGCATACCTACAACCCAAACAGAGCTACACCCAGACACATAATAATCAAGATCCCAGAAATTCAATATAAGAACAGAATATTAAAAGCCATCAGAGAAAAGAAACAGATCACCTATAAAGGAAAACCCATCAAAATCACGGCAGACTTCTCGACACAGACCATCAGGTCAAGAAGAGCTTGGAGTGAAGTAATTCAAGCGCTGA
>PVJX010044841.1:0-13003 GCA_004027295.1 Dolichotis patagonum | reverse complement strand
GTGATCTTAGCTTGCTTTGCCTTGTTTAAGTTCAACACACATTAAGGTATGGACAGCTGTTTTGAGCAGAATGAGAGACACTATGACAGCCATTCATGGCTTCCCTAATGTCTGGTCTTGAAGACCTGTAATGCCCTCCTCGTCCTGCTCAGATCAATTCCATACTAGGTTGTTTCATGTGAATTCCCTATATGTGACAGTATGGACAACTATTTGGAAAAAAAACAAGAGTCAATATGATAGAGAGTGAATATCTCCGATTGTCTAGTTTTGAAATTTTTGTCTCTTACATTGCTTTCTTGTGATCCACTCTGTTCTGTTTTGTTGTGTTTAATTTTACCCTTTTGATATAATTGCATGTATATTTGAATGGGCAAGATGGATGACCATATTGCTGTTTTTGTCAGATCGTGGAGCAGAACTGTTAACAGTCTCACTGTTCGAATGTCTACTTTATATGTTTTAACTTTGTAATTTGAACAACTATTTCCAAGAAGTCAGTATGTAATTTGTCAAGTAATAATTTCTTAGGTTTTATTGTTGTTGTATTTTTCCTTTTTTCTTTGGAATATTGTATTGTTGTTACCCTTTATTCTGTTTTGTTTTGTTTTCTTTTTAAATTAAAAAAAAAGAAATATATGGCAGCTCCTCTGGAACAGAAAAATATGTCAGTTGTGTAAAAGTTAAATAAAAGCAATGTTATATAATTTCTGTGAGCACACAAATAGAGGCATAAAGCCAGAAAAAAAGCTCCTGTGTCAGGAAAAGGAACTGTATTTATCTGTAATGTTTGATTTCTTCAATAGTTTTTACAGTTTTAAAATCAAATGTGTGTAGTGTGGAAACTAAAGAGTACAAGGATATGGACCAAAACCAGTGGTTGGGCATTTCTGGGAAGATGGTGGAGCAGTAAGCAGCAGAGAAAACAGCGTCTCTGAAAGTCACCATCCAGACACTGGAATATAGCATCGTGAGGAAAACAAGAAGGAATAAAGTAGGTTCCCTAGACTCAGGAAGAATCTGAAGTGTGAATTGAAGCCCACAGAGAGAGTAAAAAGAAAAACTTTAATGAAGAAAAAGGCAGTAGCTGGCAGAGACTTTCCCCTGAGACAGACTCACTGCGTGAGAGGAGCTGTTGGAACCTGGGGATGCATGGTCATGGTGGCGGTGACAGCTGGAGACTCCAGAGGCCTCTGCAGAGAGATGCAGCAGTGGAGGGGAGCAGCAGGTGTGGAGTACTGCACTGGCTGGCAGTGAGTGCAGAAAACTCAGTCCTCCTACAGGGGAGAGGGATTGCCTGAGAGCCATTTTGGAGTCGGGCCGGATAAGCCTGGAACCAGAACTGCTGCAGGCTTCCTCCAGCAGCTCCTAGCTGGGCACAGAACTGTGGAAATTGCTTGGACTATGGCGAACCCAATGAGGCTGGTCTTGGGGCAGGCCTGCTATGGTTATTTACTACTCTGCCACGAAGCAGCTGTTGGCTTGCTGGGTTACAGTGGCAGCAGGATGCTGTCTCCATAGGCTGTTTACTTGTGAACCTAGAGAGAATCCTGGAAGTGGACTCTTTGTTTTTTTGTTTCTTTTCCTTTTATTTGTTTGATTTTTATTTTTCTTTATCATTTTTTTATGAGTCTCAGAATGGTTCCTAATGTCTTTGTGGGTATTGTTTTGTTTTGTTCTACCTTTTACCTTTCTCACCTATCTTTTCTTTCAATCATTTGCACCAGTTTCCCTGAGCTGGTGGGACCCATCTTTGTCCTCCAACCTTACTTGCAATCTCTTTCTCTTTTTCTACTTCTCTATTTTCTCCTTAATGCATTTTAAATTTTAACCTCAAGGGCAAAATTGACATAGTATAGATTTACTTATTGTGGTAAATTATCTGGTTTATTTTATATTTTGTTATATAATCACATATCTAGTTCATATGGTTAAGTTGCAAATTAAAAGTTAGCTCAGTTTGTTGTTTTCTAGGCTGTGTTTGATGCTATTGATACCAATACAGCCAAAATTGACATAATTGTTCTAAAAGCTGTTGGCCCTGATAATCCATGACTGAGATTGACTAGGGGTCGCAGAGAATACTGTGGCACAGTGCCAGAGAAACAGAGACCAGGCCAAATGAGCAACAACTTCTCATCTCCAGCAAACTGAAGAGGTAAGATTTTCCAACAGACTCAAAACCCAAAAACCAGGTATACTGTAAGATACCTCAGAGAAGTGATCATCACCTAAGTGTCCTAAATACCACCAATAAAGCAACCCACCATAGGCAACTTATAAGAATTACCCCAAGAATTAAACTAAAAAAACAAAAAAAATGAGAAGACTCTTATGAGGTGCAACCCCAGACATCCAGTTCACCGAAGGCAAACCCAACAGACATGAGGTGGGACAATCTAAAAGCCCCCTCCCCCCCAGGTCTCCCCAAAGTGGTAACAATGAAGCAATGAAGCAATGAAGCATGCTTAGTGATGTTAGAACAGACACAGACAGAAAAAATAGATGAGCTTAAGCAAATTATGGAAGCTCAGCATAGAAAAGAAATGGAATAAAGCAGATTTAAGCAGATATCCAGGGGAATAAAAATTCCATTGAAAGTATTTGAAGCAGATTAACCCAATACGAGGACAAGAGCTTAGATATTGAAGACAGGCCTGCAGTTAGTGACCAGGAAAAGAAAGATTTCTCAAAACTAGCAAGGGACCATGAGAAATCAATCCAGCAGCTGCTAGATTAGACAAAGAAGAATAACTTAAGATTGATTGGAGTCAATTAACAAGCAGGAGATACCAGACATGATATTAAAATATGTTCACAGACATCATGACAGAAAACTTTCCCGGTAGTGAAAAAGAATTTGACATACAAATAGTGAGGCATATAGAAAGAACTCCAATTAGCAATGATCAAAGAAAAATTTACAGCCAGGCATATCATAGACAAGATTCCAGATATTCAACACAAGAGTAGAATCTTAAAAGCTGCTAAGGAAAAGAAACAAATAACCTATAAAGGAAAGCCCAACAGAATCACAGCTGACTTCTCAGCACAAACTCTCAGGTCAAGGAGAGCTTGGAGTGAAGTACTCCAAGTTCTAAAGGAAAACAACCTTCAACCAGATTGATGTACCTCATATATTTATCTTTCAAAATTGGTGGAGAAATAAGATACTTTCATGGCAAAAAAAAAAAAAAAATCTGAGGAAATTTATACACCAAACCAGCACTCCAAATGTTCTGAAGAACATTTTAGAAAGAGATCATAAGGGCTACAGATCCATGAACCCCAACAGAAGGAATCCATTAGGAAAGGCAATCAATTAGAGAGAAAGAAACAAAAGAAAGACAGAAAAGGAGCCAGCAACAAAACCAGTGGTTGATCTCTGACACCTGCTCTTTCTTCTGATTCTTGCTCCCTGGAAGAAACTGCTTTCATATCCTTAGTTCTTTCTTCTGAAATTCAGTTCTGTAATATAAAAATGAATGTGCACCCTTACTTTTGACTGTCCTATTTAGGTGTTATCCATTGACTCTCCATTAGCTTATATTACTTGATAATTCATCCTTCTTTGCTCTTTTATGTTCTGGCGGTTTTTTTTTTTTTTTGCATTCTTGGTATTTGAATGTTTGACCTCTTTGACAAATCCCCCACTTTCTTTTTTTTTTAAAACTTCTATCTCTGTCTGTTTTGCTTGCTTCCTTGGAATATAGTCTTAACTTTATCTTATAAATCTGAGCATCTTTTATTTAATTCTACTACTGTGCTTCCAATGTGTAAATTTGTTTAAAAACAAATTTAATTAATTTATTACTTTAGCAGTCCTGTGTTTTGAAAGTAGGACTTTCACATTCTGATCCTTTTTTTGTTTTTTATTTTGAGATAGGCTCTGCCTAAGTCATTAACTTACTCAGATTGATCTCAAACTTGGAATCCTCCTGACTTAGTTTCTCAAAGCTCTGGGATTACAGGTATGTGCCACTAACCTCAGCTCAGAGCTCTCTCTTTTATAGATTGCTGTCCTGTGGATGGGCACCTCCTGTTTCCTCTTTGAGACCAATGACTATAGTTTCTGTTGTTTTTCTTCTTCTTTTTGCATAGTGTTTCCATTCGGATCTCTGCATTGAATCTGCTTCCTCTGAATTTTCTTTTCTTCCCTTAGTTTCATCTCTTGCCTGAAGACTTTGCTTTCTGGCCTGATAGCTTGTGAATTTCCACTGTTATGAGAGGTAAAGCTCAAGTTTCTGACTGAAACTTTGTGCAGAAGAACCTCTCTGACTGATAGGTTTTGTGTAGATGATGGTGGACCAATCCATTTTAATGGGAAGTGCCAGGTGTCATCTTCTGTATGCCTTTGCAGTGGGCAGATAATTTTCCTAGAGATTAGCCCCCACCTCATGTGTAGAGTATGTATTGATCAGCTTGGGCTACTGTAACAAAATACCACAGTATTAAACAGCCAAAACTTATTTTCCTCCAGTCCTGGTGCCTGGAAGTCGAAGATGGAGGTGTCAGTTGAGTTGGTTTCTCCTGAGACCCCTTTTTCTGGCCATCTTCTCTGTGATCTTTTCTTCATGCATGCATACCCCTGTGTATTTTCCTTTTCCTATAAGGACACCAGTTTGATTGGATCAGGGCTCTAACTCAGTGGATTTGTTTGATCTTAATTTAACTTCCTTAAATGCCTCATCTCCAAATACCATCACCTTAAGGTTAGAGCTTCTACATACATACTGGGGACAAGGGCACAATTCAGTCCATAACACAGCATATAAGGTGGCAGTGTTCTCTGAGTCAGTAGTGGTGTTAGATGCTACATGCTGAATGAATACTGTTTTCCTGAATCCCATGGTTTTTAGTGCCTGTTCCACTTGCATTTTCAGCTGGGCCTCAGAACCTGCCTCAGTCTTCCTTTCCAGAAAGAGGTTCCTGTGACAGGCAAAGGACTCTGCTTGAGTGTGGGCTGAGAAGGATCTTGAGGTGAGGTGCTCACTACATTTTATGCTGACCATACTGCATCACTTTCAGAACAGAGGGACTTTCCATTTATTTCTGCAGGAGTCCCAGGTTCTGTACAGTACACAGTCCCTTGCATACCCAGCCTGCCTCACCCAGGTGTAGTGGATTCCTTTTCAACTTTATCCTCTGGGGATGACTTTTGGGAATTCTTCTATTCTCCTTTTTCTGAGTTTGGAGGATGAACAGAAAACAATAATCATTGGATCTGCCATTTTAAAGTTAGTGGATGGTGAGCCAGCCAGTAGGTAGGCATGTGAGTAGTTAATTGTGTCATTCTAATCCCTGTGGCCTAAGGCTATACGCACAGCACGGTCCAAAGGGTAAAACAATGCTCATGTATTTCAGAAAACCTCCTAGATGTGTGGCCCTCAGGACAAGAGTTCAGATAACACCCGTGAACTTATTTTATCTGAACCCAGTGAGAATGCTTTATGCAAGTAACTGTTACTGACAGACCAGAAATTTCAATAGTGAAAATAGCAGTGACTGTTTTATTTTCTAATGAATGGAACCTGGAAATATGAAACAAGAAAGACAGTGTTTTGATCTGATTCTGTTTTACCACCTGCCATAAATTTTGAAATTTAAGTCAAAATATTTTTCCCTTTTTGTGTATGTATTTCCAAGTGTCTGTGTTTATCCTACAAGAGTTTTCTGACACCACTGATAAAGTGTTTATCCCCTCCTCTTCCTGTTCTCTGTTACTTAGACTCATACTTTGACCTTAATGTCTTGCCTCATCAACCATCAAATAATAAAGTAACCCAAGAGGGGATCTTTCTAATTACTTCCTTAAAGTTTGTAGATAATGTATATGAATTTAGCAATGCCCTAAGGGTGAATAATCTTCATTGTTTTAGTGTTCTCCATCTTATGATGAGCCTAATTAATGCCATAGTCCATAAAAGAGCTGTGTGTGCCTCATAAAATGTGGAGAAGGCATAAAACTCCCTCATGCCTGAGTTATTATGGTTACGGTTTGGGAGACCACTTTATTATCAATTTCCAGTGCCTTCCTTTTCTTGCCAGGATAGTAATCCACAGATTTGTGGATCTCAGTGTACCTCTCTATTTTTTTTTTTGGTACTGGGGATCAAACTCATGACCTTGCACTTGCCAGGTAGTTGTTTGTGCTGCTCAGCTATATCCCTGGCCCTATGCCCATTGATCTCCTAGCCCTTGACTGCAAGATGGTGCTGAGACACAAGGATGTGGTTGAATGTGTGCTCATGGGGACATCTCGGGGAAGGGAGAGGTCAAAGTAGATGAGTTAATGACAGCATTTGGAGTAACAAGTATTAGATGTCATGGTGCTGGCAAACATGCTGGCCAAACTAGGGAGACTGGAATTGGCATTAGAGGAGTTGGCTTCCTGAGTAGCAAAAACTTCAAAGTCCAGGGTTATACTGAGTTGTTCCACCTGAGCTCTATGCCAGCTGCTGTCGATGCTTGTGTTGTTTGTATTTCCTGATTAGAGTCTTTGTGTATGTCAGTCACCCTCCACCCAGAGTCAGAAGAACAAAGGCCCACTGCTTGGCTGGGGAGATTCACAGATTTAGGTTTGAATTCTGGCACCAGCCATGAACAACCTTGAGGTGTTGGGCCAGCCCAAGTAACTCTTACAGCCTCAGTTTGCTTATTTAGAAAAAGGAGGAAATGGTACTACTAGTGTGGTGTCCTTGATGGGTGATGTGGAGAATTAGCACAATGCCTGACACATTGCCAAGTCACAATAATTATTTGTTGCTGCTATTAATGGTTTTAGGTTGCATCATAACTTTGATCTTATGTGTGTACTGTATGTTTGGGCTGTTTCATCAGTGATGAGTCTTCAGTTTTCTGGAGCATGAAAAGAGAATAATGATGCATCAATGCCATCTTCCTCAGAGAGGAGTTGTGGAAGATTAATGAGGAACAGATGGCTTGGGCAGAACTTTAAGGTCACTGATGTAAACTGTTCATGTGAAAGGTAAATGCTCCTCCTTAGTATTTGTTCTTTGGGGAAAAGTGGCTCGAGTTTTCTCAGTGGTGTCTCTTATGGCTGTGTGCAGTCATGTTTGTAAAGGAGTCAAGGAGCAGATGAGCAGGCCTTGGTGCCACTCTTCTGAAGATGGATGTGCTTTTGGATGTTGCAGGGACCCAGGAGGGGAGGACACTGATACTTCTCCCAGGGATGAGCAGGGAGAAGCTTTGTTCATGAGCCTCTTGGCTAGAGTGGTTTGGATTGAGCCATATTTGAGAGGAGCTGCTGCAGCTGTGCCCAGATCTCGGGCACCCTCCACAGGTGAGTGATGGCACTGCCCTTGGTAAGAAGGTGGGGAGTGGGGGGAGAGGCTCCAGCTGAGGGCTTGGATGATGATGGGGAGGAGGAGAAGTGAAAGACACTCAGCTTCAAGCTAGACACAGCCAAGCCTTACCCATGTGATGGCACTGACCTTGGCCAGCATGTCCACCAGTTGTTCTCTCTGCTCTTACAGTCTGTCTGCTGCAACATGGTCCTTTATCTCCACTACTAGACCCAAAACAGAACCAAGGCAAGCGCATGGCCAGGCTGGCCGATCCTGTTTCTGGTTTTGAATCACTCGGTAGTTATAACCTCTTGCCATGGTGCTGGGTGCTGGTGATGCATCTTGGAGATGCAGCTAAATGTGAAAGTGACTTGAAAAACTGGAAGGAAGAGTTAATCCTACTCACCATAGCACCCTTGGAATGTGCTTTGTTCTACTGTCTGATTTGAAGCACTGTACTTAACGGTTTTATGGAGATGATCTCTAATCCTAACAACAACTCTGAGGGGAGGAAGAAGGAGTGTTTTTCCTAGTATGTAAAGAAGCTGACCCTTGGCTACACATGCTGAGCCATTGCTAAGGGGGTTACTGACTTGTCTTTGCTCACCCACTGGGTATCACATCAGACAAAATCCTCTAGGCCCTGACATCTTCTAAGCACTGGTGTCCCTGGACAGGGTCTGAGGAAGTTCCCAAAGCTGTGATAGGAACCTGATTCACCCTACTCATAGAATAGGTTTTTTATTTTTCTAACTCCTACCCCAGAAAAAGAATTTTCTGGAAGTGCCAATAAGAAGCACAGGAAGGGTTTTATTAGGTAGAATTTGGAAGACCAGCACTCCCAGTGGTTGAGTTCATATCCAGCCCCCTAGGACATGGGACTGAACCGTGGAGGTTCCGCAGGCCCCAGTTCACCATGCCCAGCCTCTGCCTTTCAATTTAGGGAGCCAAGAGCCTGCAGGGGAGTTAGGACCGTCCGAGGGAGCCAAGAACCTGTAGGGGAGCCTGGACTGCTCCAGGAGCTGAAGGTGCAGGAGGTGATTTGCCACACACCCAGAGGAAGCTTTGCAACACCACTCAAAGCAAGGAAAGATAGCAAAATGACAAAAGCAAATACCAAAAAGCAATCTTAAATCTCCAGCCCATCCAAGAAAGCCTAGGAGGCATGTACATAGAAGAAAATAGAAGCCATACACCTGAAATGACTGAAATGATATCACCTGAAATAAAGAAGCAACTAGGGGAAGCTATGGAGAAATTCAAATGAGAAATAATTGCCCAGGTGAAAGAAGAAATGATAAAAGTAGTGAAAGAAATAGTGAACACATCGAGTGAAGACACAGCTAAAAAATTAGAGGAACAAAGCAAACAGATAGAATCCCTAAATGAACACTATAAGAAACAAACAGAATACATAAAGCAGATTCAAAGATATATACAGGAAATCAAAAATTCTATTGAAAGCTGTCAAAACCGCCTCAACAAAAGTGAAGATAGAATTTCAAACCTCGAAGATGAGATCGCAGCTAGTGAACAGGAAAGAAAAGATCTTTTAAAAATAACAAAGAATCAGGAAATAACAATTCAACAGATACAAGATGATGCAAAGAAAAAAATAACATAAGACTAATAGAGATAAATGAAAAAGAAGGGGACAGCCCAAATGATATCAAGAGGATATTTACAGAAATAATAGCTGAAAACTTTCCAAACATGAGAATGGAAATTGACATTTGGATTAGTGAAGCATATAGAACTCCAAATAGCCATAACCAAAATAAAACTACACCCAGACACATAATAATCACCATCCCAGAAATCCATCTTAAGAACAGAATACTAAAAGCTGTTAGAGAGAAAAGACAGATCACCTATAAAGGAAAACCTATCAGAATCATAGCAGACTTCTGAACACAAACAATGAAGTCAAGAAGAGCACTGAGTGAAGTATTTCAGATCCTAAAGGAAAACCACTTCCAACCCAGACTGAAAACTGTCCTTCAAAATGGATGGAGAAATAAGATACTTCCATGACAATGAACAGCTGAAGAACTTCATGAACACCAAACCAACCCTACAAAGAATACTGAAAGACATTCTAGATACAAAGGATAAAACCACCAAGCAAGGCAGACAATTAAACAGAATGGAAAGCTAAAGATACAACAGCAGAAAGATAACATGTCAACAATAAACCAATATATAACAGTTATAACCATTAATGTAAATGGCCTCAACTCACCAATCAAAAGAAACAGACAGGGAGAGTGGATCAAGAAACAACATGCAACCATATGCTTTCTACAAGAAACCCATCTTACACAAAAGGAAACCCATAGACTGAAAGTCAAAGGATGGAAAACAATACTTCATGAAACAGGAAAGAAAAAAAAATCGGGAGTAGCTATTCTGTTTGCAGACAATGTGAACTTCAAACTAAGAATGAGCCAAAGAGATAAAGAAGGCCACTACATACTAGTTAGGGAAAACTTCAAGAGGAAGAGATAACAATCTTAAATATATATGCACCAAATTCCAGAGCACCCAGCTATGCAAAGCAGATATTAACAGAAATGAAAAGTCAAATAAGCAATAGCACAGTTATAACAGGAGATTTTAACATGCCATTGACACAAAGGGACAGATCAACTAGACAGAAAATCAGCAAAGAAATAACAGAACTGAATCACACCTGTGAACAAATGGACTTGATAGATGTATACAGAGTGTTCCATCCAACAACATCAGAATACACCTTCTTGTCAGCAGTACATGGGACAGTCTCTAAAATAGACCATATACTAGCCCACAGAACATATTTAAGTAAATGCAAAAGAATTTAAATTATCCCATGCATGTTATCAGATCATAGTGCCATGAAACTAGAAATTAACGACAAAAGAAACCGCAAAAACCTGACAAACACATGAAAACTGAATAATACCCTCTTGAGCAATCAGTGGGTCACAGAGGAAATTAAAGAAGAAATTAAACAATATCTACAAGTAAATGAAAATACAGACACAACTTAGCAGATTTTGTGGGATGCAATGAAAGCAGTCCTGAGAGGAAAATTTATTGCACTGAGTTCCCACATCAGGAAGACAGAATGAACACAAATAAACAACTTGATGCTACACCTCAAACATCTAGAAAAAGAAGAGCAAGCCAAGCCCAAAGCCATAAAAGGGGGGAAATTATAAAGACCAGAGCATAAATTAATGCAATAGAGACTAAGAAAACAGTACAAAGGATCAATGAATCAAAGAGTTGGTTCTTTGAAAGAATAAATAAAATTGATAAGCCGCTGGCCAACCTTATTTAAAAAAGGAAAGAAAAAACTCAAATTCATGCAATAAGAAATGAAAAAGGTGAAATTACCACAGACTCAGTGGAAATACAGAAGATCATCAACACCTACTTTGAAAACCTGTACTCTCATAGGTTCAATAACACTGCAGAAATAGACAGATTCCTAGACACATATGAAATACCAAAGCTGGATCAGGAAGATGTAAAACTTCTGAATAACCCAATTTCTATTACTGAAATTGAAAATGTAATTAAGACCTTGCCAACAAAGAAGAGTCCAGGCCCAGATGGATTCACTGCAGAATTCTACAGAAATAAAGAAAGACTTAATTCCAACACTCCTGAAACTCTTCAATGAAATTGAAAGGGAAGCAATTCTTCCTAAATCATTCCTGGAAGCAAATGTCACTCTAGTACCAAAACCAGAGAAAGACTCAACTAAAAAAGAGAACTATAGGCCAATCTCCCTATTGAACATAGATGCAAAAATTCTCAATAAAATATTGGCAAACAGGATGCAGCAAATCATCAAGAAGATTATTCATCCTGACCAAGTGGGATTGATCCCAGGAATGCAGGGATGGTTCAACATATGTGAATCAATAAATGTAGTTCACCATATCGTTAGAGCCAAAAGGAAGAACCACATGATCATCTCTATAGATGCAGAAAAAGCTTTTGATAAAGTCCAACACTCATTCATGATAAGAACCTTACAGAGAATTGGAATAGAGGGTCTTTACCTCAATATGATAAAGGCCATCTATGACAAACCTACAGCCAGCATTATATTAAATGGCCAAAAACTGAAAGCCGTTACCTTAAAATCAGGTACAAGACATGGATGTCCCCTGTCACCGCTCCTATTCAATATAGTACTGGAAATACTAGCCAGGGCAATTAGACAAGAGAGAGAAATAAAAGGAGTAAAGATAGGAAAAGAGGAAGTTAAAATATCACTATTTGCAGATGACATGATACTTTACATAGAAGATCCCCGAAACTCCATTGAAAAACTCCTAGATATAATCAATAAATTCAGCAATGTAGCTAGATACAAAGTCAATACTCAAAAATCAATAGCATTCCTATACACTAACAACAAAAATACTGAAAGAGAGGTAAGAGAAGCTACACCCTTCACAGTAGCATCCAAAAAAATGAAATACTTAGGAATTAATCTCATGAAAGAAGTAAAAGAGCTATACAAGAAAAATAATAATACCATAAAAAAAAAGAAATCGAAGAGGACCTCAGAAAATGGAAAGTCATCCCCTGTTCATGCATAGGAAGAACAAACATTGTGAAAATGGCCATTATCCCAAAATTACTATACAGATTCAATGCAATCCCAATCAAAATACCAGTAACATACCTCATAGATTTAGAGAAATCTCTCCTAAAATTCATCTGGAACCAGAAGAGACCTAGAATAGCAAAGGTGATTCTAAGCAGCAAAGGCAAGGAAGGGGGACATCACAATCCCTGATTTGAAATTATACTACAAAGGTACTGTAATATAACCAACATGGCACTGGAATAAAAACAGACCTGAAGATCAATGGAATAGACTGGAAGATACAACCACAACCACAAACTCACTCAACCACCTTATGTTTAATAAAGGGGCCAAATATGTGCAAAGGAAGAATGACAGTCTCTTCAACAAATGGTACTGGAAAAATTGGCTATCCATATGCAGAGGACTAAAACTAGATCCATGCCTATCACCATGTACTAAACTAAAATCTAAATGGATCAAAGACCTAAATCTTAAAACAGAAACACTAAATCTGTTGGAAGACAGAGTAGGTAAAAATCTCAAAGATATAGAGGTAGGCAGAGAATTCATGAACAAGAATCAAACTGCATGGAAAATACTTCCCAGAATCAATAACTGGGACCATATCTTATTAAAGAGTTTCTGCATGTCAAAAGAGATTTCCAGCAGAGTGAAAAGAAAACCCAAACATTGGGAAAAAATCTTAATGGATTGTCCCTCAGACAAAGGACTTCTGTCTAGAACTCATAAAGAATTAAAAAAGGCCCTTCACCCCCAGGAAGTCTCCCAGAAAGCAGCATCTCGGCCTGTCTCTTTGGGACCTGAAACTCTCGGACCCATAGAGTGGCCTGGGCTGTTTGGATCGAAAGTCTGCGCAGACCTGCATCTTGGTGCGACTGTTTGAGACTGGTAGGCCCGCCCTTCATCTGCAGGGAACTGCCTGGAGACCAGCATCTGGGCCAGGTCTGTTTGGGCCCATAGCCCTGCCCTTCATCCCCAGGAAGTCTCCCAGAAAGCATCATCGTGGCCTGTCTCTTTGGGAGCCGAAACTCTCGGACCCGCAGAGTGGCCTGGGCTGTTTGGATTGGGAATATTGTGGAGA
>PVJX010044840.1:0-12996 GCA_004027295.1 Dolichotis patagonum | reverse complement strand
CTGGCACAGGAGCGAGGGGAGGTCAGGCGGCAGGATCTGCGTGCCAGAAGCAGAGGGACCCAAGGGCTTGGCGAGACCACAGCTCCCAGGGCGGCAGGGGAGACAGTGAGGGCGGGAGAGGCAGAAGGGAAACCGAAACTCGGGGAAGGGACGCCAGTCATGGGTGATGGTGGAGCCGGGCGTGGTGACACAAGCCTGTAATCCCAGCACTCAGGAGGCTGAGGCAGGAGGATCACCTCAAATTCAAGGCCAGCTGGGCTACGTACCATGTTCGAGGCCAGCATGGATTACATAGTAAGATTCTGTCTCCAAAACAAAACAAAAAAATCGGGGTGCCGGGAGAACAAGGAACTCCTCCCCTCTCTGGGGGCACCTGTGATTCTGCAGGCACACTGGCTAAGAATCAGACATCTCATGACATCCTGTCCCCTGTCCCGTGCCCCCCCCCCCTTAGCAAGTGGGAGTCAGTGAACTACACATCTTGTGAAAAGACTGGCTATGTCATTTAGTATAAGCTCCCCATATGCAAAGATAAGGACAACCATGTGGAAGAAAACAAGAGATAATATGACAGATAGTGAAGATCTCTGGTTGTCTAGCTTTGAAATTTATGCTTTTTTATGTCCCGTTCTGTTCTGTTTTGTTGTGTTTCATTTTACCCCCTTTAAAATAAAATTTAAAAAAAAATCACATGTGTGGTGACGGTTTTTATACCAGTGGTTCTGAGGAGTAGTTTTGCCTCCTATGACAGTTTGGCAATGTCTGGCGACACTTGGGCTTGTCACAGCTGGGGTGCTATGGGCATCTGGGTGGCAAAGGTGAGGATGCTGTTAAATATCCTGTAACTCGAAGGACAGCCCCTCCCTCCCCACAAAGAACTACCTAGCCAAAATGGCAGTGGAGGCAGGATGGGAAAGCCCTGGTTGATATAACACAACGCATAGCTTTCCCCCAGAAGACAGCTCCACGGACTATGGTAGTAACAATCTGGCAGGCGCCAAGCACTGTTGACAGCATTTTAAAAAAGCAAACAGGTAGGGTGGCATCTGGTTGTAATGTCAGCTACTCAGGATGATCACAAGTTCCACGCCAGTCTGGACAATTTGTTGAGATCCTGTCTCAAAATGAAAAAAAGGGTAGAGGAGAATACAGTGCCTGGTTCAAACTCCAGCACCACAAGACAAAACAAACAGCACTTAAATACCTGTCTCAGTCTCAAACAAGAACACAAACTAGCCGGATGAGGTGGAGCACACCTGTAATCCCAGCACTGCGCCTGTAATCCCAGCACCCGGGAGGCTGAGGCAGGGGGATCACTGCAAATTTAAGACGGTCTGGGCTACACAGTGAGTTCAAGGCCAGCCTGAACCATATAGTGAAACGCTGCCTCAAAACAACAACCACAACAGTGAAGAACACAAACAAAAACAAAAGCAAAATAAAACCCAATACAATTTATTAATTTTTTTTGAGACATAGTCTTACTATGTAGCCCAGGATGGCCTTGAACTCACAGCAATCCTCCTGCCTCAGCCTCCTGAGTTGCTGGAATCATAGACATGTGCCACTACACCAGGCAACTTCTCCCTCCTGAGCAGTCTTGCCGTCTCCAGTGGGGTGAGTGGTGGCCCTCCAAAAAGCACATCCACGCAGAATCTGTCCTCGCTTGTTTGGGAACCGTGTCTTTGCAAATTAGAGTCTCAGAATGCGATTGCTGTGGATTGTTTGTTTCTTTACCATAGTTCTCGGCACTGGGAACAGAACGCAGGGCAAACATTCTGCCACTGCGCTGTACCCCACCACAGGGCTCACCCTGGGCTGTAAAGTGTCCAGTGTCTCATAGGAAGAATAGGTACCGAGGAGAAAGTCACACGAAGGCAGAGGGTGGCGTGGCACCCCCACCAGCAACTCGGCAGATCGGCGGGTCTTCCAAACCTCCACGGGCACCCGCTCCGCCAGCTCGCACTTCTCCACTTCTGGCCTCTGAAGCTCAAGCGTGTAATTTTTTTCTTTTCTTTCTTTTTTATTTTTCTGAGGCAGGGTCTCACTACATAGCTCAGGCCGGCCTTGAGCTAACTACTCAGCCCAGGTTGGCCTCCAATTTGAGGTGATTCTCTTGCCTGCTCGGCCTCCGGCCTCCGAGTGGGCTCACAGGCATGCGCCATCACACCCAGCAGGAGCTTCCTCCCAATAACCCTCTCCTGCTTTCACCCTCCTTTGTCCCTGGGAATTTGTTCTTTGATATTGGGGGATAAGAAAGAAGTCAAGTCCGTCTAGCAGCTGGGGTGTATGCCATGCAGCAGTGGACCTCCTGTGTCCTCCTCTCCCCTGGCCGCCTAGGCCCCTCGAGCAGAGGCTGTGTCCCCTTCTTGAGTCCTTGGCACCAGTGAGGGCCCAGGCCTGCCTTTCCCGGCAGGGGAGCTGTCTCCCCAGGCCCTGGGGAGTTTTCCAGCCTCCAGAAAGAGGCTACGTGTGTGTGGTGCAGGCTGCCTGGACAAGGGCCAGCTGATTTTGCGAGGTCTCTCTTTCAGGAGATGAAAACACAGGTAAACAGGACAGGGCTGGGGACAGGAGGGCTGGCAGCTGCTCTTTCATCCCTGCTCGCTGGGGCGCAGACAAGATTGCTCAGGAGGGGCTCGGTTTCCCAAACTACGCAAAGAAAATGGGTCTCCATTCTGCGTACTGAGGAGGACCAGGGCAGGAGGAGGCCTTTTATTCCCTGGAAAATGACTTCAAAGTTCCAGCTCTGTTTCACATTCAGTACTTTTCAACCACTCAACAAAACTGAAGATAAGCTGCCAGTTTAAAATTATTATCTCCAATTCCAGCACTCTGGAGGCTGAGGCAGGAGGACTGTCAGTTCATCCCGGCCTAGGTAACACAGCAACTTAGTGAGATTCTGTCTCAAAATGAAGCAGGGCTGGGATGTAGCTCTGTGGGAAGGCCTGGGATTCGACCCAC
The DNA here is from genome assembly GCA_004027295.1 of Dolichotis patagonum. Taxonomy (NCBI): domain Eukaryota; kingdom Metazoa; phylum Chordata; class Mammalia; order Rodentia; family Caviidae; genus Dolichotis; species Dolichotis patagonum. Next base: position 10,035 of record PVJX010044840.1, on the reverse strand, counting down.
AGCACCACAGCGGGGAAAGAACCAGATTCTCCGGAGACGGCTGTTCTCCAGCTGCTGAGAGAGGCTGCGAGAGCAGGGATGTCTGCTGAAACCGTTTTTCCTGCGTTGGAAGTCGGTCAGCCAGGATTCAGGTAAGGCCGCACCTGAGCATTGCAATGAAGAGATAGCTTTTTCACTCGTCAGTGAGCAGATCTTAAGGCCTGTCTATAACCTTGCCCCCTGCAAACTCAGGTGGTCTTTTAAATCATGACATGTAGGTAATGGCTATTCGGTAAACAGGATGGATTACCTTACTGGGGTTAAACGGTCCCATTTGCAAAATTGACCAAGGGCAGACAGAACACCGAAAAGCAGATCCTGCTCTCAAGTGGGTTCATGGGGCCCTAACCTAGGCAGCCAGGGCATTAACTCAGATAGGGCTGGATGTTAAGTGGGGAAGATAAGTGTGGGAGGTGAGATAAGAACCAAAGGGAGGCCGGTTGTGGGTTGTGGCAGCACACACATTTGTAATCCCAGCACTGAGGAGGCCGAGACAGGAGAATCACTGAAAGTTCAAGGCCAGCCTGAACTGCATAGCCAGACCCTGTCTCAGAAAACAAAACAACACAACAACAATAACAACACCACAACCACAGAAATAGAGAATTGTTAAAACTGGGTGATGTTTTATAAATCCAGCACTCTGGGAGGCTGAGGCAGGAGGGTTGCAAGACCAAGTCAGCCTGGACAGTTTAGTCACTTAGCAAGACCCTCAGAGAGAGAGAGAGAGAGAGAGAGAGAGAGAGAGAGAGAGAGAGAGAGAGAGAGAGAGAGGAACATAGCCTGGAGATATAGCTCAATGTGAAGATCCTAGGTTCAACCTCTAGTACGGAAATAAAACCACGACCTGCGGCTGGGCCCATGTGGTGGTTCAAACCTGTAATTCCAGGACTCCGGAGGATCAGGCATCAGGAAGCATGAGTTCGAGGCCAGCCTGAACCCCATAGTGAGTTCAAAAACCACACCAAACAAGAAAGCTGGGCGGTAAGTCTGTTGGACTATTCTGTTTAGTACATGATTGAAATATTCCTAAACAAGAATTTAGCAAGTGGCTAGCCGACCTTCAAAGGCTTTTATTGACTCCCTACCCTGACTTGTTAGCTTTGAGCTTCTGTTCCTAGGGCCTAGGCTAAGAATACGTGGCCTTTTACCCTTTTACCCTGTTGTCTTATGACTAAGACACAAGGTTGAAACAAAGCTCATGACTTTATTTATTTATTCTTGGTACCAAGGATCAAACTAACAGCTTCATGCTTGCCAGGCAGATGCTTGTGCCATTAAGCTAAATCCCCGGCTCTATTTGACTTCCATGACGTTGTGAATCCAATAAAAGAACGTTTTATAAATAACCGTGAGGGCTGATTGGTTGTGTCCGCTTGAGTAAGTAAGGCCCAGCAAGATTGGCTCAGCATGGTCCTGGGTGTGGAGACCCACCCCAGAGAAGATGTCACCAGATTAGTATGAAAGGGAAATGAAGAAGGAAGCATCTTTTCTGCCTTCTTTGGAGGAGCTCCAGTCTTCGATTTTACCTTGGACACTGTCCTGGCTTCCAGAGCTGACCTCGATCTCAAGCATTGAGCGTTCCACCTCCTGCTAAGGACACTTTACCTCTTGAAGTCTTCTGCACCAGACTCTGGACAGCCACCAGAAGCCAATCCATAAATTCTTATATATATAATTTGGGAGGGGCGGGTACCAGCAATTGAACTCAGGACCTTGCGCTTGCCAGGCAGATGCCGTACCTCTGAGCTATAGCCCTGGCCCCTCTTTATGTATTTGTCTATCTCATATTAAATGTTTTCTCTAGGAAAACTGACTGATACATGTCTCCACACATCACATACTAGTCCACAAATATGTTCAATATTTGTATCAGTTAAAATCAACTGAAATCAAAAAGAAAATAAACTTAAAAAAAAACACAGAAAGCAGCCCCAGGGCAACTGAAACAAACAGTTGACTCGTAAATAAATTATGCCACGTGTCTAGGTCATCCTGCTTTTTTTTTCCCTCTGAGACCGGGTCTTTTTATGTAGCCCAGGCTGGCCTCGAAATCTCAGTGACCCTCCAGCCTCAGCCTCCCAAGTGCTGGGATGACAGGTGTGTGCCACTGCACCCAGCTCCTTGGTGGTTTGAACCGCCTTTTTCTGGCTTTCCAGTTACATTTTCCTGTAGCTCAGAGGTAAGCACTTAGTTAGCAAGCTGAAAGAGCTGGGATCACAGCCAGGGACAAAGCAAAACAAAAACAAAGCTTCTGTGCTTTATTCAGTATTATTGTAGCAGCTTTCTTGAGGTATAATTCACATAGTATATAATTTATTCATTTAAATTGTACAATTCAGTACTTTTTAGTATATTAACAGAATTGGGCAACATTCCCATAGATAATTTTTGAACTTTAAAAAAAAAATCATCCACAAAGAAATCCAACCTCGAGAGTTAGGTCTTTTGTTATTACATAGTAACTCTCTTTATAGATTTTCTTTTACAGTCTATGTTCTATTATGTCTCTATTTAAAAGATTATTCTTTTAAAAGAATACATTCTTTTAAAAAGGCTCTGCTTTTGTTTATCCATTTCTATTTAGAATGATAAATGATACATTTAGATTTATTTCTACTACATATTTTGTGCTTCCTATTTTTAGGTTTTTTTTTATCAGATTATAGAAATTGGAGTCATATCACTTCCTTGCTTTTTGGCTGAGATCAAGTGTTGAACTGCTGTTGTATTTTTTCAAAGTTTGTTTCTTAAATCTCTGAGATGGTCCTACTGCATTCATTCAACTGTTAGGGTAGTGGATGAACTGATGGATATTTTCTAATGTGAAGTCACCCTTGTCTTCCTGAAACAAACTGAATTTGTTCTTGACTGTTAAAAAAAATACTGTAAAAATGTGTAGGCTAAAACTGGGCAAAGCACTTTTAATGTATGGAAAAAAATTATTACTTTTTTGTATCTTTAAAATGTTTTTATCAAAATGATATAGGGATAATTTAGGACCTCCAAATAATCCAAATAAGGAAAATGTAATTCCCAACCTGGAAGATGTCTGATACACTGAGTTCATGTTCCCCAAAATTGAAGAATTAATTCTTCCTTTTTTTCTTTTCTTTTTTGTCTTTTTGAGACAGAGTCTCACTCTGCAATTCAGGCTGGCCTTGAGCTCACTTTGTAACCTAGACTGGTCTCAAATTTGCAAGGACCCTTCTGCCTCAACCTCCCAAGAGCTGGGATTACAAGCAGCATGTACCACCATGCCCAGCTAAAGAATAAATTCTAAAACCAGGCATGGTGGCGCACTCTTGTAATCCCAGGACTGGGGAGGCTGCGGCAGAAGGATCTTTGCAAGTTCGAGACCAGCCTGGGCTACAAGTGAGTCTAAGCCAGCCAAAACCACATAGTAAGACCCTGTCTCAAATAGACAAAACAGCAACAACAACAAAACAAACAAACAGCACAAAGAATAAATTCTAAGGGCCGGGGATTTATAGCTCAGCAGCAAAGCGCCTGCCTGGCAAGTGTGAGGTCATGAGTTCGATCCACAGTACCAAAAAAAAAAAAAAAAAAAAAAAAAAAAAAAAAAAAAAAAAAAAAAAAAAAAAAAAAAAAAAAAAAAAAAAAAAAAAAAAAAAAGAATAAATTCTAACTAATAAAGGAGATTAAGAGCAGAAAATATTTATTGGAGGAAAGAAAGTTTCTAAGAGAGACAGAATGGGTCCCAAGTGGGTTGCTGGGTACCCTGCTTCTCAAGGGAGTTTTATAGAGCAAAACCATGAAGCAAGGCGGGTCTAAGGTGGGGCAAAACTATACTCAACTAATAAGATTGCAAGCATAGGCACTTAGGTAACATTGATCCAATGGGAAAGCACAAGGTAGGCAGAAGGCGGGGCAGAACTATGGTCAACCAATAAGATGACGAGTATACAGCTACTACTGATCAAACCTGGAAGCAAGTCAAGCAGCAAGTACACTTGGAAGAACATGGAGCTTTCCTGGAAGGCAGAGTTTGGTCCCCCACCCAAGGTGACGGATGCCTATTTAGAACATGCAACTCTAGGGCTGGGGATGTAGCTCAGCAGCCTAAGCTGCCTGCCTCACAAGCAAGGTCCTGAGTTCGATTCCCAGGACCAAAAAGCAAAAGCAAACAGGAAAAAAAAAAAAAAGTATCAAGCTCTGCTGCCCATCCCTAGGGGAAGTATGTGGGTGGTCACTTCCTCTGTCCTGAGGCCTGACCTTCACCGAAGGCACCTCTAGCCACAGGTGTCTTCTGCACTGACCTTTTCTGAGGGCCTGTCCCTGTCTATGTATATTTCTGGATAACTTGGCTGTCTCTAACACAAATATTAATAAAAACACTGTTTGTTACAAAAGAAACAGTATTCTGATTTTGCTGTTGTTTTCTGAGATGGGGTTTTGCTATGCAGTGCAGGCTGGCCTCGAACTCATGGCAATCCTCCTGCCTCAGCCTCCTGAGTTCTGGGATTATAGGTGTACACCACCACACCCAGCTCAGTATTCCTTTTTTTTTTTTTTTTGGTACCAGGGATCGAACTCACAACCTCACACTTGCCAAGCAGGTGCTTAAGCCACTGAGCTAAATCCCCAACAGCTCAGTATTCTTATCATTTAGTACACTTCAATTTAAAATTTTAGAATCATAAGGAAAGACTAGTTTGATCTTCCCATAGGCCGAGCAAACCAGGCAGGGCCCAGGAAGAGAAGCTAGATTGAAGCCAGATGGCTTCCCTCAACCCACCAGTGTGTGCGCAGGGAATCGAGACTCCCCACACTGCAACCCAAGCAGCTGGCTGGTTCGGAGGACAGGCTGTCAAGCAACTGAGGTACAGAAACAGCTGAATGCTTGTATTGTTTGATTGACTGCAGGCCTAAGGCCGGTAGTCGGAGCATCTATTAGGAAGATGACAGTATTCAACTTGGCAATATGGGAGATTTCTTTCTGTCTTGTTTTTGAAATCCCACATTATTGTTTATTTTATTCCAATGTATTGTTTTGTTTTATTCAGTGCTCTGTTTTGACTGGCTTTATTGTTTTGTTATATTTGATTTTACTGTCTGAGGAGATGGGTAACTATTGTGAGGATAACAAGCTATATTATGGCAGCCACTGTCGATGACCTATTATACTGTTTTGAAGTTATGCACCACTTTCACTGCTTTGTTTTGATTGGCTTTATTCTTTTTTGTATTGCTGGGTTTTATTCTCCTTAAATCTTAAAAAAAAAAAAAAAAAAAAAAAAGGAAAAGAAGGAGAGTGAGGTGGATGTGGTGGCACAGGCCTGTAATCCCAGCACTTGGCAGGCTGAGGCAGGAGCACTGCCAATGAGTTCAAGGCCAGCCCCAACAGCACAGTGAGACCCTGCCTAAAGAAAGAGAGGGAGAGAAAGAAGAGGCAGGAAAGAAATAGAGCTGAGTATCTAGCGCATGTGTAATGTCTTGAGTTCAACTCCAAGGACCAGAAAGTCTCCCTCCCCAGCACCTCTTGGCAAAAAGAAACCGCGCTGTCATTAGCAGCCACTCCATTTCCCCCTGGCTCTCTCCAGCTCTAGCAGCTTCTACTCTTCTTTCTGTCCCCTTTAGACTCTCCTGTTGTGGATATTTCACATAACTGGAATTACACAGGATGTGACCTTTGGGTCTGGATTTCCTCACTTAGCATGATGTTTTCAAGATTCATTCCCCATGGAGCCTGTGTCAGCTTCGTATTCCTTTTCTGGCCAAATAACATCCCATCGTGTGGTTGTGGATATACATTTCGTTCCTTTGTTCATTAGACAATGAACATTTGTGTTGTTTACGTGTCTAGTTATTATGCATGATGCCCCTGAGAACATGAGCATGGAAGTTTCTCTGTGGGCATATTATTTTGTACATATTGGAGAGTAGAATCCTTGTGGTCTTGCAGGACTGGCCTGCAACTCACCACAGCACCCAGGGTGGCCTCCAACTCCTCCCACCCAATCATCTAGCCTCAGCCCCCAAGCACTGGAATTACAGATGTGCAACCCTAACGTGCCACCTCAGTGGGACGTGCCTTGTGGTTTTTGAAGAATTACCAATGTTTACAAAGCAGATTTACAAATTCTTCACATCCTCAGCAAGACTTATCTTTTCATTTATTTACTTTAGTCATTTTAGTAGGTTGCAGTGGTATCCATGGTTTCGACTTGCATTTCCTTGATGGCTAATGATGTTAAGCATCTTTTCACGGGCTTATTTATTAACTCTTGGGGCCCACTAAGGCAGAATTATGGGTCTGTATCAGCAGCAAGTTTCTCCTGAATTTGTGTCTAGATTGTTGGAAGAATCCTCTTTTACGATGAAGCCCAGTTGCACTCACACGGTGAACAAAAGGCTTCCTGTGAATTTTTTCAAATGGCCCTCGGGTCTACCCTGGATAAGAAGTTTAGTTTAAGCAGAACTTGCAGCAAGAAAAATGAAGTGAACCGACAGGTTATCTCAGCCTAAGGAAGAGGCCTGTTGGGTCTGAGTCTGACATACATTTCTCCTATGCAGCTCTATAGAAAAAAATAGAAGCCAGTGCTGGGTCTTCACAAAGAGCCCACTGACATCTTCAAATACGTAAAATTTCCAGTATGGGTTGAGTTAGAAGTGAGAAAAAGAAAACCGACTTAAGGCCTCAATTCAATCCAGCTGGAGAAACCCAGCCCTTAATTTACAATCTCGCTTCTCTAAACCGGAAGTCAGTTCGGAGAGGTCCCGCCGAGGGGGGCGGCGCGCGTTTCGGGGGAGGGAAACTGAGGCCCTGCTCTGAGCGCTGTTAACAAAAGCCTGCAAACCAACCACTTGTTCAAACTCACCACGACCCTGCAAGTCCTGCCTGCCCCGGAGAAGCCGACTCCCGGCCCTCTAGGCCAACTCTGCCGCTGCAGGTTCCTTGGGGACCACGGGCTCCCACCGTGACCTCCTGACTAAGAAGGGTGGCTCGGGAAGGCGGCTCCTGTCACGCCCAGAGCCGCGCAACCTGCCTAGGAACCTAACAGTCCTTCTGGCTCCTGCGCTGCGCTGGAGGCCCCGCCCCTTGTCGCAATTTCATTGGCTCTGCTGACCGGCCCCCGATTGTCGGCTCCGGATTGGTCGGCTCGGCTGCCGTTCGGTCTTCTTCCCGGGGCGCGCGCGAGCGTGACCACGCCTCTTACGTCCGGACGCTGGGTGGCCTCGGGAGGCGCCGTAGTCGCCTCGGAGAAGCAAGAGGGGTAGTTGTCGAGGAGCTGCTATGGTGCTGAGTTTCCCGGCAGAGCCGACTGAGTCGAGGCGGCCGCGGCCATGAAGGTGAGGGCCTGGTGGAGCCCCGCAGGGCCTCCCTGCCTGTCCCGTCTCTTAGAGCTCCGGCTCACCTTCCGCCTCAGCGGTTACCCCGCCGACTCCGCGGAGGGGGCGCCGGCCGGCGTGCGGGTCCCCGCCTGGCCCTGGGCGGCGCAGCTGCGCTCCGGACCCCGGCAGCTTCGCGGCGCCACCCGGCAGCGAGCCGGGGAGGGACGAGGCCGGGCGTCCCCGCGCTCGTCCTGGGTGGGCCCGGTGTGCGCCCACCCCTCCGCGCCTTTGCCGGCCTGCCCACTCCCGCCCGAGTCCTTGAACTCACCCAGATTCCGGGAGCACCACGGGACCCATGGCGACTGGAGAGCTCGCGGCGGGCGAGCGCCGATCGGGGCCGGGCGGACGGGGAGCGGTCGCGGCGGGCGGGGATCCACCCGAGGGGTCCCGAAGGCTGAGCGCCTGGGCCGGAGCGAGCGCGCCGTCAGTGGGCGGCTTTTCAAGGTGGGAACCCCAGCTGGAGCGTCAGCGGTAAGTTTTAAGACAAGATGAAGGAGGGAAGACCCTGGCCTACTTTTAGCGGTGGTTCTCACAACTTGATCTGTGCACAGCAGTCCATTCGCGTATTGATTCATTAGCCTGACTCGGACGGAGTGGGATGAGTCATAAATAAGGTGATGCTATTCTTCCTGAGACGTCTTCATTAATGCCAACCAAGAAGGGTGTTTGATGTGGCTGGATTCTCTTCATAGAGCGTCCAGGATTCACTGGGGAAGATTGAAAAGGGAGTGGCAGGTGGCTGGAGGAATTCAGGAGGAATTCAGGTAATCGGCAGGCCCGTGCCTTAGCCGAGAGGGACACGCACAGGACGGTAGAAATAATTCAGAATGCAGAACTATCGGGCTGGGGATTTAGCTCAGTGGCTTAAGCGCCTGCCTGGCAAGCACAAGGTCGTGAGTTCGATCCCCAGTACCAAAAAAAAAAAAAAAAAAAAAAAAAAAAAAAATGCAGAACTATCCTTTGGGAAGGAGTTTGCCAATCAAAAGAAAGGCATGAGCAAGTTACCAACCAACATTTCAAGGCAGATTGGTACAGCAACAAAATATACAGCGCAAAACCTCAAGAGCAAGAAAAGTTACCTATTGGAGGAATGTTTGCAGTAGATAACTTTTGACCCGTGTTTTAAAGCGTGGAGATGTTTGTAAGAATTTTTGTTGTGGTCTGGTGTGGCGGTGCACACTTGGAGTCCTAGGACTTGGGAGGCTGAAGCAGGAGGATCGTTGTAAATTCGAGGCCAGGCTGAGGTAGTGAGTTCAAAATCAGTCTGAACTACTGAAAAAAAAAATTTGTGCTTGCTTGTTTTGTTTTGTTTTGTTTTGCTTCTGGTGTTTTTTTTTTTTGGTTTTTTTTTTGTGGTACTGGGGATTGAACTCATGACCTCACACTTGCCAGGCAGGCGCTTAGACCGCTGAGCTAAATTCCCAGCCCCCTGCTTCTGTTTTTTGAGATAGGGTCTCTGTGTACTTAGGCTGGCCTTGAACTTTGTGTGTAGCTTATGCCGGCCTCAAACTGGAGATAATCCTCTTTCAGCCTCCTGAGTGCTGGGATTACAGGCACAAACCATTGTGCCTGGCTCAAAGAATTTGTTTTTAGCTTTCCACCTTATTTATAAAATAGTTCAACTTAGAATAACTATTAAAATATCTAGGCAGTCGCTTTGGCAGCACATACTAAAATATCTAGATGTAACTTTGTATTCTTGTAATTTTGTTTGGTCAAAATTAAGGTTTTGATGTATTAAGATCCAAAAAGAAAAAAAAGCAGAAGTCTTCATATATAATAACACAAAGAATGTCATTGCCCTTATTAGTGTTAAAATTTGTGCTCCATCAAGGAAATAGATATGGGAGGCGAATTAGGCATCAGTCCAGTTTTGAAGTTTTTAAATAAGTTCTTTAAAAACAAGTAGTTTTTGAAGTAAAAGATACTGTTTTCTGTGTCAGAATTTTAGAGAAGAATGTTCTTGCTCTGTAAATCAAGGTGGCCTTGAACTCATGGCAATACTCCTGAGTGGTGGCATGACAGGCATGTGCCACCATGCCCAACTGAGAAAAAAAATGTATGGAAGATACATACTTGCTTTTTTAGTTAGGGTCTCACTATATAGTTCAGGCTGGACTTGAACTCACTAGCCCAGGCTGGCCTCAAACTCATGGGATCCTCCTGCCTCAACTTCCTGAGTGCTAGGATGACAGGCGTGTGGCACCACCCTCAGTTAAAAGGTAACATGTTTTCTGAAACCAAATGTAAACCAGAATAGCCCTGGTTTGTGCAAGATGAGTTATGAATGCCACTTTGACTTGTGGTTTTGTAAAACTGGAGCCACAAAATGTAGGATTTGGGCAATTAATTGTTTATTACTCAACTTCATGTTGATTTATATTGACATTGTTTAATTGGTGGGCATTCTTATCTGTGGATCCTAGGTAGGATAATTGATTCCTGAGGTTTGAGATTCTAATGTGAATATCCATATAAGTAAAGACTTCTTTGAATAAAACAAAAGTTCAAGAGCTGAACAATTAGGTAAGAACATCTTCAAACCTATGAGCAGTTGATTTTAGTGCATGTGTGGAATGGGTATTTTCTTTTAATTTTTTTGTTTAGATTTGACTTTTGAATGTTTATAACCTTGAGTTC
>PVJX010044839.1:0-13037 GCA_004027295.1 Dolichotis patagonum | reverse complement strand
AAAAAATTTGAAATTTGAAAGTGACGGCTGAGTGCCGGGGTTTCCTGGTGGACTTTCCAGCTATTCAGTGGCTTCCTGTGCTGTGTTGTCCCGGGGTGGGGGGGTCCTGGCGGTCCCTGTTGCAGTCTGAGGCTGGAACTGGCCCTTGGGACGGAGGGCGGAACTAACAGCATTATTCTTCCTGAGGCCTGCAGGGACCTGTGAGAGGTTGTGTTTTGTGGGTTTCTTGATACTGAGGATTGAACTGAGGGTCTTTATACTTAGCTACATTCCCAGTTCCTTTTTTTATTTTTTGTTTTGAGTCAGGGCCTCACCATGTCACTAAATTGCCTGGGCTGGTCTTGAACTTTGGATCCTCCTGCCTCAGCCTCCTAGAATATTACAATAACTTTGCTTGCCACTGTGCTGCCCGAGTTGTGGGCTTCTTGCCCCTAGCATGGCCAGCACAGGAGTCCCCTCTGGCTTTTCTCTCAGCTGTCTTTTTTCTCGAGCTGTCAGAAGTGGTATGTGGCTGGACTCTTGGGCTGCAGAGAGCAGCCTAGCTAAGCGTTGTCCCTGCCTGTGCGTTGAGAAGAACGGGCGACCCAGGACCCAAGAATCTGTTGTTGTAACATCCAAGCCCTGCGTTTGACTCGGATCGTAGGCCCAGAATAAATTACAGCACTTAAGGCACAGACATGGAAGACTTTATGTTTTCAGACACACGATGCCACAATTAAAAGCTACGTCACGTGGGGGTCACTAAATTGTCTCCGCTGGGAGGTGGAACTTGGTGGAAAACCACGTTTTGTATTTACATCTCACTCTTCACACTGAAATGCCATAGGCAGTGGCTGGTGGGAATTGTCAGGTGAAGAGCTGGTAGCTTAAAAGACTCATTACTCTTTTTCCAGAAGAATAACTCTCACTCTCATGGTTTGAAACTTTTAGTGTTGAGAGTTTCAATTTTTTTTCTTTTTCTTTTTTGAGGCAAAGTCTCAGGACATAGTTCAAGTGGCCTTGAACTCACCCTGTAGCCCTGGCTGGCCTTGAACTCACAGCAATTCTCCTGCCTCCTGAGTGCTGGGATGACAGGCAGTGGAATCACCATGCCTAGCTTAGAGTTTTATTTTTTTCTAATTTGTCTTAATGTCCCCTTTAGCTTGTACATTGTAACCTTGAACCTTGTATAAGTAAGGGTTAGTACCTTGCTAACAGTTCTGTTCAAAGCTAGACTTTTTTTTAGGGTTATGTTCATCAAACCAAAAATTTTGTGGTGAAGGGAACATTTGGATTAGGGGCAAAAATATCTTTCTTGGGGGGGGGACAGTTTCTGACTTTCTCGACGTTGTGGACTTGTGCAGACGGAAGCTGAGCTGCCCTGGGAGAATCTTGGGCCCATGCTGCCCGGGTGAGCATAGCGCCACATTGCAAGTACGGCCCCGCCCAAAGCAGCTCTCCAATGGGGCTTTTATTCCTGCTTTCAAAAATAATAACTGAGGACAATTCTGTAGTCATATCTCATGCAGTGGAGCATCAAAGCCGCTTTCTTCTCGCCCTGTCAAAGAAGGGCCCATTCATGGGCTGGAGAAAGCCCCCCCCAGTCGGTCTGAGAGCACCGAGTTCTCTACCCCTATTCCAGTGTGTTGTGTTAATTGTTTTCAGTTTGTCCTTTGAAAAGGAGACCCTGGAAGACAAGCCTGAAACAAGCACTAGAGCTTAAGATCGTTTTGGAGGGACATGAATGGGGAATTATGTGCTAACTATTCCATCGCCGTCAATATGTGTTACATAAAAGATTACTTAGGAGCTTGGTGAAAAAGTCTTATGCGTCTTTTTTTTTTTTTTTAAGGATAGGGTCTTGCTGTGTAGCCCAGGCTGGTCTAGAACTCACGGTGATCTTCCTGTCTCAGCCGCTCGAGTGCTAGGATTAGAAGTGTGTAAAATAGGCATATGAAAAATTCTTTTATTGCTAATTTTTATAAAAATTGATGATTTAAAGTAAGCACAGTGATATATAATGTACAATATATCATAATTATTAGTACGCAGGTGTTATTTCTGCACGGGGGGATTTGTTTTGAATTTTAAAATTTCGTTTACCCTTATTGTATATTTTTTCCTTTAACAAACACGCCTTGATCAAGGGGGGAAACAGCTATTCAGCTGGAGGAGAGTCCCAGCAGGTAGGTGGCAGGGTGGGGACTGAGTTCACTTAGGTTACCAGGAGGGGCACTGGCCTCGCTGTCACTAGAAAGGGAGATGGTGGGTGAAGCCCCGAGAGGCTGAGTCACTGTGACTACGGCGGGACCCAGCCCACCTCAGTGTCGCGAGACACCGCCGCCCAGCATTGGGGTGGGAAGGTGATTAACTTCCGGGTCAGGTCGTGTCCCCGGAGGGGCTCCCAGGCCTCCCGTCTCCCTCCAGGACGCTTGGCGGCCGTGCCAAGTGGCGCATCCAGAAGTAGGGAGCAGGGCCCAGACAGAACCTGGGAACACCGCGGGGATGTTTCAAGTAACTATTTGGAGTCAGCTTCCCGTCTCTGTCCTTATGCTCAGAGCTACAGGCTTTGAACAATTGGAATAAAGAAGAATGAACCTGGAGGTGTGGTGTCCCAATTTTGACCCTCTTGGTCTGCCATCGCCCCGCCCCATGGGCCGTTGTCATGCTTAGTGATGCATCCTTGCGCTTTGAGGCAGGTATGCATGCGTGCGCTACAGGCCCTTACAGCTGTGGCGGCGTGGACACCCAGTCTTCTGCCTTCCTCCCTAGCCTGCCGCCAGAGGCAGGCCTGGACCTGAATTTTGTGCTCCTCCGCCTCTTGTTTTAAGAAAAACTGTACCTATATCCTTTTAAATTATATGTATCCTTAAATAAGAACATCCTGGGTATTGAAGCCAGGGTCTTGTACATGCCCAGCACAAAATGTGGACTTTTGAGGTTTAGAAGAATGTACGTTGTTTACATCGTCTTCTGGGACCGAGGTTTTACCCTCAACATTGTTTTTTTGGAAAACACTAATCATGTTGCTGTATGCAGCTGTGGCTCATTTATTTTTGGCTGCTGTATAATATTCTATCATGTGACTATCGCGTGACGTAGGTGTGGACTCTGTTTTGACCGGAATTGGTGAAATCTTGGATGTGTGTTTTCCTGATCAGAGTGGCCATTGTTTTGGTGAATGTCTGAGCCGACCACTCTGTAGTAAAAAAGATCTGCAAAAGGAAAAAGATATCTTATGCATAAAGCGAACAGTTTCTGAAGGGGGAAAACTAGACGTGGAAGGCTGTGTGAAATCCACACCAATACTTGGGCTCTGACTTTGTGTTTTAGAAAGAGCCGAGGGTCTCTCCCAAGCTTCCTGGTGGCTGTAGCCTGAGCCGGTCCAGCGGTGTTCCAGCGCGGGCCACCACCAGGAGGCGCGCGAGAGGCGGGCCGGCTCTTGAGGTCCGCGCGGAGAGGACCTCGGCGGCTCCTCCTGGTGGCTCCGGCTTGGTGTTAGAGATTGCACATTCAGGCTGGGCAGAAACGTTGGTTAGGAGAGGAAAATCCAATGCAAGGTTCCACCGTCTGCGCGTGGCCTGTGGCACGCATATGCATGGATGCACATGTACTTAAAGAAGCAGAGAGAGCATGAAAACGGGCAAAGAGAAGCGATAGGGATGTCCTTAGACGATAAGGGAGACACGGAGGGAAGCGCATCTGCCAACACGGGCACGGAACGAATCGGTGACAAATGCCTGTGCTGTTTAGCTTAGAAATTCGCAAGGTCCCTAAGAATGCAGAGGTGCTTTGAGTTCATTACCTTTTTACTGCGTGTTTCTATCCACTGTCTTGGCAAATCTCTGTCTCTGTCTTTCTGTGGCTGTTTGTCTGTCTCTGGTTTGAGACAGGGTCTCTCTCTGTAGTGCAGATTGGCCTTGAACTCTCTGTGTAGCCCAGGCTGGCCTCAAACCTGTGGCGATCCACCTACCTCAGCCTCCCGAGTGCTGGGCTCACAGCTGTGCATCACCAAACCCCACGCTGTCAAATTCCTTGAAGGTTGTTTATAGCGTGATGTTCTTTCCTGAGGTTCCTGGATTGGTGTTTTTCCTCTCTTGGAAAGGAGTGAAAATTTGTAGATCGCCTCCTCTTCTCCCACTAAGTAACCTTGAGTTGCATATCACAGAAAATAGCTGAGTTTGCAAGTGATTGTGTGGAGATAACTCCTTGGTGATTTTTTTGGTGTCCCGTTATAAACTGATCTGTTAAATACTAAGGGCAAAGGTCCCTGCTTGTTGGAAATGTGCAGGGGACCTGTGGCTGCTGTGGTATGTCCTCAGGGCCTGGGTGCTTGGAGAATGCTGAATTAGCCGCACCAGCCTGGCTGCCTTCCGCCCCTCATCTCTTCCGCAGAGTTTGCAGAGGTTAAGTTGGGGTGTGGAGAAGGGAGATGACACTGGATTAGTTGGGTAGACCAGTGTCGTCCCAGGGTCTTTTTAAGAGAGAGGCAGAGCAAAGAGGCAGGAAGATGCTGGGCTGCAGGCTTTGAAGACAAAGGGAAGCGTGGCCAAGCCAAGGAAAGCAGGGTGCCATGGTTTATTTCAGTGGCGGCCAAGCCTCATGAATTATGGACTGGACCAAATCTAGCGTTTGTGATTGGTTCATTGTCTAGCGCTCTGATTGGTGGTGGGAGTGTTTTACCCGCCCAAGGGTGGAGCCAGGATATGATGTAATGGCAGGAAGAGAATTTGTCTCTCTTGCTGGTTTCTGCTTTGCTGTTTGCAGCTGCCATGAACGTCGCCCTGCCATGCTGCCTTGGAGCCAACTGAGTATGGACTGAAACCGCCAAGAACTGTAAGAAACAAACCTTTCCTTCCCTAACTTTGGGCGTCAGGTATTTTGTCTCAGTGACTGGTAAAAAGTAACTAAGACACTGGGGGCTCCGAAGCCCAAAGAGATGAAGAAATGGTCTCAGGGAGCGAGAGCAGGAGTCCGTGGGCCAGGCTGGGGTGTGACCACTGGCGCAGAGCACGGAGCCAGGCTGGGGTTTGAGGGCCCAGACTCATGGCCATTTGTTACAGCCGCAGTAAGAAACTGTCGAACAGTAGTATCTTTTGTGATGTGTGGGACATCCAGCGAGTTCTGCCGACGGTCTTAAGAAAGGTTGCTTGACCTGGGTGGCGGGAGAGCTGAACCCTGGTACAAGGGACCAGAAGACTGAGCATAGACGGATAGCTTCGACACAGGAAGGGAAAGGACAGGTGGGTGAGAACAGGCCTGTAAGGATGTTCCCACTGGACGGAGGAGGAAGAGGGCCTCAGAAGGGAGCTGCTGTGGCCGGGACAGTGAGGAAGAGCCGCGGAGACGCCATGCGTAGAAGCCAGGGCAAAAGGGTTTCCGGGAGGTGGTCACCACCCATGTGCCTGTATCATGGAGGAGGGAACTGGCTCAAAAATGCTTTTGGAGATGGCTGTAATTAGGATCTCTGCCCCCCCCCCCCACAGTCCCATGTGTGCAAGACTTGGTCACCAGTCTGTGGTGCTATTCAGAGACGTTGGATCCTTTAAGAGGTGGGGCTTTGTTGGAGGAAGTGACGTGATGGGATGGGCCCAACCCTTTCCTCTTTATGTTTCATTTTTTGGCTGCCATGACCTAAGCAGTTTCCTGCACCATGCACACCCAGCACAATGTACACTCTCACCACAGCCCGGAGCAGTTGGCCAACCAGCCATGGACTGGCACTCTGAAACTAAGCCTAAGCAAACTGCCTCGTTTTAATTTGATCTGCTCAACTGTATTTGTTACACTAGCAGAAAACTGACTCACACAGCTCTCTTTATAAGTAGTGCTTCATATTTTTTGTTTTATGTGTATGGAAAAGAAGGAGGAGGTTTTTAGTAGTAAAAAACCAAATTTAGGGGCTAAAAGATGAGATGCAGGCCAAGAAAACTGACTTGTGGTTGGTGTCAACTCCATACTGGAAAATATAGATGGTGAATGGATGGAGAGAAATCGGTGATCCAGAAAAGCATCCGCTGGGTTTTATTTGGATTTCAATTTTTGTTGTGCTTAACTACATATAACACATATTTACCTTGAGTGACATTTAGTACAGTGTCGTATCATCACCACTGTCTAGTTCCAGACTGTTTTTATCACCCCAAGATAAAACTCTACAGCCACTAAGCAGTCATTCCTCTTTCTCCTTTCCTTCCGCTCCAGGCATCCACAGTCTTCTTTGTCTCTCTGAATTCTCCCGCCCCTGGATACTCCCTGGCAGTGGAACCATGTGATTGTAGCTGTGTCTGGCTTCTTTAGATTAGCATAATGACGTCTGTGTTCATCAAAGTTGTAACTCTTAACTGGTGTTCCGTTCCTTTTCATGGCTAATACTCCATTGTCTGGCTATGTGACATTTTGCTTTGATATTTAGATTACTGTGCCTTGGTTCACAATTTGGTTTGGCAACAGAAGCATTTGGCTAAATTTTATTTCTGTGAACTTTGCTTCTGGTGATGAACATGACTGTGGTCATCTTTCTCTCACAAACACCAATGTTTGTGGCCGTCTTTTCCAGAATCATGTAACAAATGAAGTTTGTGAACCGAGGTACCACTGTGTTCCCATCTGTTGGCTGACGTGAATGGCCAGCAGGTTGGTTTTATCTTCTTTGGTTTTGTCCTCAAAACAGGGAGCCACGCCCATGCTGGGGAAGTGGAGGGAGAAGCAGGTCTTGAGTGGACTGCTGGGCTACTGGGGAGGCAGGAGGAGCTCTGGCACTGGGCAGGGGCAGGATTATGCCTGTGGGAGGGCCCTGGGCGGGAGGGCAGCTTTGTCCACGGTCCATGAATCTCTGCTGGAGAATAAAAGCCAGCAGCGGTCGCTCTGCAAAACAGGCACAGCAGCTGAGAGGGCAGGGCCTGGGCAGCACTAGGGCCCTGGCAGTGAGCAACCTCGCTCCTCAAGGGGGGTCTCGGGAAGGCGCCCTTCAATTGGCACCGAAGCCATTTTGTGTTTAGTTTCTTTTCTTTTCTTTCTTTCTTTCTTTCTTTCTTTCTTTCTTTCTTTCTTTCTTTCTTTCTTTCTTTCTTTCTTTTGAAGGTAGTAGAAATACAACAGAACAAGACAGGACAAAGTCAGTTGAGACAATGCAGTGTATTTGGTACAGAACGTCACAGCAGGTTACCGGGATAACAATAATAGGTACCATAGTGTATCTCATTATCTTCACAATAGTTGTCTAGTCAATTAAGTATAGCAAAATCAAACCAAAGACAGAACATGATAAAATCAATTGAAAGAGAATATTGAATAAAGCAGTTAATCATAATTAAAACAAAACTGAAAACAACACTTGCTTTCGAAGAGAAGATAGAGGAGACCCCTCAAATTTGCTATGTTGCCTACAGTCATCCTGCCAAGAGATGCTCAGACCTCTGTCCCCAGTTGCTAATGGGGGGGGTTGGGATGTTTTGATTCCAAGCGCGCATTGGTAGGCTCAAGAGACACTACTGGGTCTCCTCCTGGCTCACACCGGAGGAAGGTGCTTACTAAGAGGGCAGGAGAATTGCTTCTTTGTGCAGGCTCCTGGGTTCCACCATGGCCGTGGCCGGATCTCGGGGGCCGTTCTCTGGTTCTCTTGGCTCATGCCAGAGGAAGGCCTGTTTAATTTCTTTTAAAAAGCAGAGCGAGCACACAGGAGAGAGGGCTCTCAGGGCTCAGCATTGCTATTTAGCGGTCTTTGATAGGAGAAGCTGCAGGCAGGTGCCGTGGTCCTGCCCCAGCCACTGCCGTGACTGCGTGCTGTTTGTTAGTTCTCGTGCAGGCTATTCTTACTCCTGCCTGTTTTTAATACCTGAACAACTGGGAGAGAGAACTTATAATCCTGCTGTCATTTGGCTTGTATTCTTAGAGAGTATTTTTAAACCATCACATTCAGAGCCCTCTCGTGTCATTGAAAGCCCAAGCAACATCTTGGTGTTTATTCCTCCTGAAGTACAAGCTTGCAATTTTGGAATAGTGCTTTTACTTCCACAGAAAATACCCTGGAAGTATCACAGCCTTGGTCTGACGGCCTCCTCGTTTTTAACAGATTATTGTTATCTTTATGGGAACCAGCGAAGGTATTTTCAATCGTGATTCAGGAATCATCTGCTATGGAAACGAACAGCCTGTGTTGCAAAATTTACCAAGCAGAACATCCTCAGCTCCAAAAATGGCTATTGAGTTTTAATACATGGCATGTGTAAGCGCTTTTATCCACTGGGGATAAGTTGGAGTGAAATCATCTCTAAGGGGATTTTAGTGAGTGCGGTGGGCTTGGATAGACAGTGAAGACTCAGTGATAGTGTTTTAAGTCATATTTTACAGTTGAGAAGTGGATGGAGAAAGCACTGGTCTTTCTGAAGACCCCACAGTCTTAGGATTGTCCACAGGTACATAAGTGATGTGAGCTGGGCCCCATGGATGGGGAATTGTGCCACACAGAGAGACAGAAGTCACGTCTGTCTGTCTCTGCTCCTCAGTGCGCACACAAGGCGTTTTCTCATGCTGCTTCCAACACGGGAGTGATCCTGGCGTCAGCAGCGGGAGAGTAATAGCTGAGCTCTAGAGAGAGCTCTTCCCGGCCGCTGCCGGCTGACTTCCGGAAGAGGAGTGAGCTGATCGCGTGTGAGAGGGCGATGTCAGGGAACAGGGGAGGCAGGAAGCAGTGATAGTCTCCCAAAGAGTTAGATACAAGAAGTGCAGGAAATCTGGTCCTACTCTTAAGACCCAAAGAATCCAGCTGAGGGCCTGGATCCCATGTCAGTGTCCTGCTTGAGTCCAGCTGAAGATCTGGAGCCCGTGACAGTGCCTCCCACAAGTCTAACTGGAGGCCGAGAGGCCACGGCAATGACTCATGCAAGTCTGTTTCAGGGATCTGCACTGGGAAGGCCCAAAGGTTAGCAGTGGAAACTAGAAAGTCTATGCCAGCGGGGTGAAGGATCTGTGCCAGTGGGCTGAGAGACATGCACTGGAGCCAGAAAGTGATGCTCAAAGTAAGGACCAGGGCTCCCCTGAAAAGTGCCACAGCCGTCCTCAGCGACAGTGAGGACCCAAGCCTCTGACAATGAGAACAGCTGAATTTCCAGCAGGGAGCCAGTGGGACAGTCTTCTCCTGGAGATTTAACAGCACACATCTTCCTCTCTGGAGCCAGGAAGCGATGCTCAAAGTAAGACCCAGAGCCCTGCCCAAAGTGATCCGCAGCCATTCTCAGTGACAGCAAGGTCCTGAGCTCCTCTGATGATGAGAACAGCTGACTTTATATCAGGAAAGAAGTCAGACAAGCTCCTCCAGGAGAACCCATGGCAGCAGGAGAGCCAACAGCGCCAAACAACAACACCTCTTCCTCTCTAGTTCTTGTTTTTATGCTGGCAACAGTCCTGGGGTGGGCACCATGCTGATTCAGCTCAGCCGCTGTTACAAGTTGATCACCAGTTATCCATCCACCACACCTGCTCCCCACGTGCCTGCACCCGGTGCCTTGGCCCTGGATTCTTCTTGTTCTAGTTTGGGCTGCTGCTCCAGGTTCCACGGCCTGGGGCCCCGAAGCAGCGCACACTTTTTTCTCACAGTTCTGCAGGCCAACACGCATGGTGAGCAGGGACCAGCCTGGTCAGGTTCTTGGTGGGGGCCTCTTACGGCTGTGTCCGCACATGGTAGCATGATGACCATGAGTCCCCTTATAAAGGCACCAATTCTACTGGAAAGGGTTCCATTGCTGTGACCTCATCCAAACCCATCTGTCTCCCAAAGCCTCCACCTCCATTCCCCTTCCCCATCTGCCCCATCTCCCTGTTTAGAACTTAGTATTCTAAGTAAGTGGAAAGAGTTCACTGGGTTGGTACAGCCCATAAAGATGTAAACTTGGGAAGCTGCAGCCAATCCAAGCCTTTCAAATGACACAAATCATAACGATAACCTATCCTGCACTCGGATTCCTGGATAAGGGAGTATTTGCCATTAACTTTTGGTTATGTAGTTCTAGTTTTGATGACTTCCTTAGTTACAAAGAGGAAAGTTTTTTCAAATTCTTTGAGATACTTTTTCCTGCCTATTAATATTTAGCTCTGGATTCCCTGAATTGTGGGAGTTATTTCAAGAGATGGTGTGGATATTTTAATTTGGACCATACAGGCCTATGTTGTTTTCAGGCTCATTTCTAATCTGATACCTTGGGAAGATAATTTCCCAATCACTAACATGGGCCTAATTTAGTGGTAAATGTGGGGTGAGAAGTGTTTGTCATATGGTAGAACCGAAGAATAGAAGATAATATCAAGGTAGAGGTGTTAACCAACCCTGATCACCTTCTCTTCCTGTTTGACAGATAATCTGGAGTTTGACAGATTATGTCCCTTCTTTCAAGTTAAGGGAGAGACAATCTAGACAAAGGAGAAAAGTGGCTTGTCTTAGTCTGTTTTTCTGTTGCTATAACAAATTCCTGAGAGTAGGTGTGTTAATCTGCTTTCTGTGACTGTGGCAAAATATCTGAGAAAATCACTGTACAAGGAGGAAAGATTTTATGGTTTATGGTTACAGGAGGTTCAGTCCATGGGAGTGATATATCCTGGCGGGCACGTTTGGTGGAGAAGGCTGCTCACCTCAAGGCAATGAAAAGCACAGAGAGAGAGAGAGAGAGAGAGAGAGAGAGAGAGAGAGAGAGAGGCAAAGGTCTGAGGACCCAACAACCCCTTCAAGTGTACACCTTAGTGATCTAACTTAGAGCTACCAGGCCCACCTTCTATAACTTTCACACCTCCCGACAGTGCAACCAAGCCTAGTGTTTTGGGTATATTTATGGCCCAAACCATAATCCTAGGCAGCTTAATAAAGAATAGATTTTCATTTGGCTCCTGGTTCTGGAGGCTGGAGGGTCCCAGAGCAGGGTGCCCACATCTGCTCCGCATCTGGGGGTGGGGCTTACTGTCACACCATGGCAGGGGACATCAAATGCTAAGATAGAGCAGGAATGCTAGAGGGAGAGAGAAAGAGAGAGAAAACTTTCATGACAAAGCCATCATGATAATGACCCTCCTCCTATGATATCGAAGCTAATCCACACACGAGGGCACAGCCAGCATGAATCTGTCCTCGGAGCTGGCAGGATTAGCTCTCCAGCATATGAAGTTTTGAGAGACACATTCAAACATTCGGAGTCGGCCCCTGAAGTTCATGTCCTTCTCACATGCAGAATACCTTTATTCCATCCCGGTAGCTCCGGAGACCCAGCTATGAGATGTGAGAGAGATGTGAGGTGTGATCCGTCCTGAAGTGCGCTCCTCCAGCTGGGAGCCTGCATACTTCCGGACACACCGGTGGGCAGGCATTGACATTCTCGTTCATTCACTGATTCCCTCGTTTGTTTCTTCGGGAGAGCAGAGCAAGTAAGTTTCCAGCACATACTGGGGTCCTATTTAAACTGTGGCATGGATCAGTGTAAAGTGTGTTTTATCTAAAAGGCCAAAAACATGGTATTCTCAAGTTCATATAAAATTCTTTCTTAGCCCGTTATATGAAACCAAACAGAAGCAAGATTAATAATGTATTATGAATGCATTATGACCCTGACTTAGCTACTTTTCTCATTGCTGGAACAAAATACCTGATGCCCATGAGTTAAAGGAGTGAAGGTTTATTTCAGCTCACATTTAATGGAGGTTTCAGTATGTAGCTGGCTGGTTCCAAGGCAGGGCAGCACGGCAGAAGGACGTGGCAGTCAGGAAGCAGAAAGACTTCCTTCTTTCCCGTTGCATTCCATCCAGGCCTCATGCTTACTGGCAGTGCCACCTGCACCCAGGATGGGTGGTCCCTCTTCACTGAGCCCTCCCTCCACACTCAGAGCTATGCTGAACCAATGAGCAGGCTGGTCCAGTATCACACACCCATATCCATTCATTCCCAAAAGCCTTACCTAGGAGCACATGAGGCTTTAGGGGAATCTAGATACAAGCAATAACCAATCCCCTCATTTGCTGTACGTTTGTCTTTATTGCATAAGGACTCAAGATGAGTTGTTGCTGGGCAACATAAAACATACAATCTCTGCTGCGTACAGTGTGCTTGTTCTTCTGGCTTCTGTGTCTGGGAGTTGGCCAGGGTTCAGACGGTTCAGGTGAGGCTAGGTCTTTTAGCCTTAATTGGCCCAGAGGGCCCACAGGGTGTACCGTCCTCATGGATAAGGAGGGGCACGGGGCACAACACAGTTGTTCATGTGCCGTGAACCAAAGCCAGTCACATGGCCAAGGCCAAAGCCAGTGACCCCGTGAAGCCATGGTATATGGACTGACATAAACTAGGAGGCTGTCAAGAATTGTGGCTCATAATTTAACCTGGCACTGAATGTTTTTATTATAGGGTGGGAATATTTTTATATGGGTTTTATTCTATATTCAGTGCCTTTTGAAGATCTTCAGAATACTTTTACAATGTGTGTGTATCTATGTTTTTCACTTACAGGATATAAGCTTTTAAAACCCAATCCCCTATTTATTTCTTTACTTCATTTGTGGGGTA
Source organism: Dolichotis patagonum (assembly GCA_004027295.1). Taxonomy (NCBI): domain Eukaryota; kingdom Metazoa; phylum Chordata; class Mammalia; order Rodentia; family Caviidae; genus Dolichotis; species Dolichotis patagonum. The sequence goes on along the minus strand of PVJX010044839.1, from coordinate 520 downwards.
GGGGCTCACTGTTGTCCAGTGTGACCTCAAACTCCTGGGTTTAAGCAGTCCTCCTGCCTCAGCCTCACTGGTAGCTGGAGCTATAGCTACATGGCATTGGACCCAGCTACTGCTCATTAATTTTTTTTTAAATGGTTCTTTACATTTTTCTAACCCTTAGTATTTCATGTGTTGCTTAAATTTTTATACTATTAATTATTGGTTTTTGTCCGCACTAATTTTAATGAATTCCCTTGGTACCTTATTATTTTTCTCTCTTTCAAAACCAGAATGGTTTCGCTCACTAGTAATTTCGGGATATAAAACTGCTGGCAAATGTGACATGATAATGATATATTAGCACGTGTTCTTATACTCTTCAGCCAAAGAACTTTGGAATACCTGTCATTATATGACTCTGAGTACTTTGTATACCTTTATATTTATAGAGGGCCTGATTGTACACATTGAAAGTAGAAGTTGGCAGAACCACCCATCTGTAGACTAAATTAATGTTGCTAAAATACAAGTTGGGTTTTTT
>PVJX010044838.1:0-13055 GCA_004027295.1 Dolichotis patagonum | reverse complement strand
GTTGGTAAATTGTAACACAAAAGATAGTGTGAAAATCTGTACCCAAATTGGTAGCTTTTTAAGGAATACTAAGTAACTCATTATGTTTCTTTTTTTATGTACATGAATTTCAAGTGTTTTTCCTCTTAGCATCAGCTAGACCTAGGAGATTTCTCTTCTCTTAATATTAAGGGACCATTAAAAACTTTAAATAAGTCCTAATGTTATTTTTTGTTTGGGTTTACTATGCAAAAGTCTTAAGTGTAACATACACAAAATATTTACACTGCAGTTGATACCTCATGTGTTCTTTCCTGTGTATTCATAAAAAAGGAATCATATTAAAATAAAGAGGCTGGTCATGGTTCATGCCTGAATCCCAGCATTCCCAAGGATAAGCCAGGATTGCAAGTCCTGAGACCAGCCAGCCTCTGCTGTACACTGAGTTTAAAGCTAACCTGGACTACAAACAAAACAAAACAAACAAGCAAAACCAACCCCTCAAATAATTAATAAATTATAATTGATTTTTTAATTTAATAAATTTTAATTTATTTTTTAAATGTTTAAATTTTTTATTTTAAAAAGCAAAACAAAAAAGAAATGATACAGAATTTCAAAAAAAAATTAGGGAACTGACACTAGTTAATATATTGCATAGTGTCATTTTAGAAGTAGTTGCTCAGATTACAAGAGTCAGGCACAAAAAATATGATCAAACTATCAAACAGTGACAGCACAGATTGTTCTTTTTGATGAACTAACAGAGATTAGTAGCATAGTTACCTATCTTGCATACATATACAGACATACAGTTATATGTGTATACCTATATACGTATAATCTTTTCCTTTCTTCCTTTTCTCCTTTCCCTTACCCCAGTTGTTATTTCCTTGTGAGCATCCTATTTCCCCTTCATTATTACAATACATGTTGTACATTTTGCATCTTATTACTCTTTCAGTTTTTAAATTTTTACTGAGATTCTATCTCACTCTGGAAAGGGTCGCCAAGGTCAAGAGATTGGCCAATGACAAGTGGTGGCAGGGCTGTAGGGAAGAGAAACCCTTGTACACTGTTGGTGGGGGTGTAGACTGGGGCAGAAGCTGTGGAGGTCACTGTGGAGATTCCTCAAAAGCTAGGACCGGAAGTCTCATTCAGTCCAGCAGTTTCCTTTCTGAGCGTTTTCCCAGAAAATTTGAAGATGTCACACCACAGCTATGTATGTGCACTCATGTTTGTGATGGCACAGTTTGTAGTGGCCTAGGTCTTGTAGGCAAACCAAAAGCCCATCAACTGCAGAATGGATGGAGAAGACCTGGTATTTTTATACAATGGAGTACTACTCAGCTATAAAAAAAGATGGTCTTGAGGCTTTTGTGGGTAGATGGAGGCAGTTTATTTCACTCAAGCTCTTGAGTGAAATAAATCAGAATCACATTTATAAATATCATATTGTCTCTCTAGTGTAAAAAATAATAAAATATGTTATTATTTTAAGTAATAGCTAACTTACTCAGGCAGGAAGCTGAGGCAAGTAGATCATCATAAATTTGAAACTAGCTTGGGCTACAGAGAGTCCAAGACCAGTCTGAACTATGTAGCAAGACCTTAATCTGAAAAAAATGAATTTATTATGTACTAATATTGAAATAATTACTCGTGAAATTGTTAATAAAGATTTTGCGTATCAGCCCTTAACTTGATATCTTTATAAACCTTTCAATATACTTAGCTCAGTAAGGTGCATCAAAAGCAAGACAGGCTGGTGAAGTATTTTGCACCATGGGAAGGATGCGTATTGCATATATACACTGCAATGCATGTAAAACAAGACATTTATATTTAGAATTAATCAGACTCTTAGAGAAACATAGTGATTGTTTATTCAACCTAATGCTTCAAATTATCTCTTTCCACTGTCTTTGAAATCAATCTGTTAAATGATCAAGAGTAATTAGTTTAAACTGAAATCCCCATATGAAATTTAATTTGACAGAACAAATGGCTGCCTCCACTACAATTCAGTTTGTTATTATTTGATTGCCACTCTAAACACATGATGAGGAAATAGTGCTTCTTCATACGTATTTAAATTGCCTACAAATACTTCCTGTGTAGAAGAAACTGGTCCTCGTGTTGCAGACCTTTAATCTCACCACGTGTGAGGTTGGGACAGGAGTCTCACCCAGTTCTGGGCCAGAAGAGGCCTGTGAGGTAAAGGCCACCCTGAAATACATAAGTGAGACCTGCCTCTAAAAACAAAACGAAACAAACCGAACCACATCTAGAAATCTGTAATGCTATTTTTCAAGACCTGTCCTATTTGTATTTAGGCCGGAAACAGTAAAGGAGATGACTGCTATTGGAAAAGGCAGAAAATGAGACCAGTGTGCCAGCAAGGCTAACTATGAGGAGCACGGCTGATTTCCAGAGCAGGTCAAAGCTGTGCTCCTTTTTAGTATGATATGGACTCTAGAAAGCAGGCTCAGGTGAACTATCAGGAGACATAGAATTGCTAATGTTATTACTAAATATCTATTAATAACTGTATTTGAAAGAGTAAAGAGAATAAACTGAAGTGTGGAACACCAATCTTAAATGAGTAAATTCTGTCTGGATCTGTGTCCCATTAAATCGGTAAAGATTAGGTTCATAATTCTTGGTGTCTTTTCTATTTTTAGCAATTAAACTCATTTTAAGCTAAATATTATATGTAGTTGATGCATAAAATTAAATATGGTTGAAGCATAAATAGACATGGTCACAGAGTCCTGTCTTCTCTGCAGTTTTTTGCCCTGCAGTGACACCCAAAGAACCTTTCAGTGACCCATGATTTCAAGGAACACAGCTGAGAAAAACAAGAGGAAGCCTCTTCTGATTCTGATCTCATTGTCTTTATAGGTAATCCAAGTTTGAGACAAAGGAGGTTTGTAGACCTTCCTCTTTCTAAAATGTGATAGCGTGAACATAAATTATAAAAATGAGGCACTGACCTCTGGAATGTGAAATCAGAAACAAGGACAAAAGACTAGGTAAAATGATGTCTTCCTTGCTTTGCGAGGACTGAATACTTGACCCTCACAAGCTGAAGTGGGAAAGGTTTATTTGAGCAGATAGTTTGTAGGGGCTTCAATCCAGAGCCAGGGCAGTGTGGCAGAGAAGAAACAGTCCATGGAGAGCAGACAGCGAAAAACAGCAGGCAGCAGCCAGCCTCCCTTTCCTTCTGGATTCCTCCAGGCTATAAGGCTGTTGACTGGGGCCACTCACATCTGAGGTGGGGCTTTTGTCTCTAGCCAAATCCAGAACTATCATAAACCAATCAGTAGACTAATCCAGCTGCCTCAGCTGCACAGAGCCACTTTGCTAAACATCTTACATCCAGTGACAAAGACCTAGTCGTAGAGTCCTGATACTTGGCCAATGCAAAAACAACTCTAGTGGGCCATTCCTAACCCCAGAGCTCCTGTTGAGGCTGTTGTGGACCAACATCACAGCAAGACTCCTTTCTGAGTGCAAATCTGCCTTCTTCCACTCCCTTGCATCTCCAGCTTATCTATTACCTTCTGTCTCAAAGTTTGCTTTCTGGAGAACTCCACCAGGCAAAGCATGTGTGGAGTGGAGACAAAGTGTTATTGTGGAATGGGAACAAAGCAAGAAAGTGGAAAGCCTACATAGATTAAATGAAGATGAGAGAAGCTTTATGCCGAATTGATGATATGATGTTACAAGTAATGACTGTAGTAAATTCATGTAAAGTTCTTGCTATGGTTTGAATGCTAAATGTCTTCAAAATAGTCTTGTGAGAAGAGCTTGGTCCCCAAGGTGGTATTATGGGGGTAATCTGTGGACCTTCCAGAGGCGAGGCCTTCACGGTTCTTCTTAGACACTGGGGACACATGCTTCCAGGAGGTTGTGGGGCTCTACTTCTTCCTTTTCCTCATTCTTCCTGACAAATGAGTTGAAACCTTTGCTCTGCCACAGGCTCCCTGCCATGATGCGTGGCCTCATCAACTGTGGCCTAGAACTGTGGGGCCTGCATCACCATGAGTACAAACAAATCTTTTTTATTTTGTTAAAAGAAAAAAAAATACTAACACAAGCCCATCAGAGAAAGCTATTAGAATTAGTATGAATCAAAATGTGCATAAGAATGTTAGCATGAAAACTGTGTTTTAACTTTTGTTTTGTAAAATAAATGAAAGACATTGCTCTGGTTATTTGATACAATAACAGAAATGAAATTCTAAGATGCAATCCCACAGTAACTAAATAGGAGAACTTGAACTAACATTCGGATTCCATACTTTATGCTTTTACTAGATTGTCTGACAGCTATTTCCGTATTGGTTAGTAGTGGAGGAAGGCCAAGTTTAATGCAGGATTTGCAGTCTGTATCAATGTAGCTACGCACGTAAGAAATTGACCGTCAGCAGGAGGAACACCTCATATGCACTGTACACTCAGCTCTGCGAGCTAGCAAAAGAACTAATTGCAAATTCTTCCTGGAAATACCACCAGTAAAGCCACTAGGAAATCATTGAACAGGTGCACACATAAATACACATACACACACACGTGTGCACGCGCGCACACATCTTACATTGACTTGGCTTCTACGAGTCAGTGTGTAGTGTGTGATATTCAAGAAATTCACAGACTAAAGCAATGGATTCATCCAGGAAAGCCCTGATATCAGTTTTAAACAGTGAAAGTGCTTGGCAAAGTATGCATATTTTGACAGAAATTTAATTTAATTTATTCATTGTTTTCTAGTTCTCTGATTCACTTTTAAAAAAACAGTATCTTGTTTGGTCATGAATTGCTTTAAATTCTTAATTTCAAGTATGAATAATTTAAAATCCAACACATAGCTTTTCTAGAAAGATAAAGGAACAATAGAAATTCTGTCCACCTTCTATCCTGCTTTCACTATTCACATCAGCAGCCCGACTGTTTCTTGAAATCACTGTTCCTTTTACTGAAATAGGAATCACATGCCTTTCTCATTACTTCCACTTTGCGAAGAGAGTGCTTTATGTTTCACCCTCTTGGCAGTCTTTGTTTAGTGTTTGTCTTTTCAACATCATGGGAATCATTCTCATTAACAACTTTGCTCTGCTCTCCTTATGGATCCTATCATAAAATCATTCTGTACGTATACATTCCATAAGCTAACAATAACCTTAACACTGCAGCTTCATTTTGGAAGGAAACATTCAACTCCAGTGTTGGATTTAGGCTTATCTTATTCTCAGCCAGTCAGTCTAGAGATAACACAGACCAAGGGCAAGTTATATCAGAACTACTGTCCTACTTATTTTTTCCCTCTGGGCGATTGAACATATGTACTTTCTCTTATTTTTTCTGAATAGCTCTTGACCTTTTTTGGTCACAGTTGTTAATTATATTTTAACTTGAACGGTGTAAAATGTGAGAAAGTTATAGATGGCATGTGTCATCTATAAATGGAAGATTCTTAAAATAGGGAACTTTTAGAAAAGATTTTGAACAGTAAATACTGATTTTTGTCTTCTAATGTTAGCTATAAAGAAAAGGAAAGGAAAAGAGAAGACAGCGCTTCTTTACTTTTCAAAGTGAAAATCCGTACTGGTGTGTCAGAGCTTTAAAACTCTTTTGTTTACTGGAATGAAGAACACACCAAACTAGGGTCACCATTCTTCAATCTAGGACATGATACACAAGTCATTCACTTGGGAAGAAGACAATTTTACCCTTGCTTTCTTAGAGATTTTGACAACATAGAAAATTCAGTCTCACTTCCAATTTAACAAAAATCCATAATTCCACATCTACACTTGGAAAAAATATGTATGTAAATATGTATTGATAGCAGAAAGAAACGTGGAAATCCATTGAATTCATTGCAATTTATGAGAATTATGTTTTCTTTATAGTTTCTTCTATAATAAATGAGTGTGATTATTTTGGAGGTGAAGTGCATATGTTAGAACCGTCAATTGTGAAACAAAATAGGTCTTACTTAAAACTTATATGGGTGAAGCTAAACAAGAAAATGTACACCTATCGCTGACACTTCATTAGTCAACATGATAGAAGAATATTTGAACTATTTAAAATCTTAGAATTATTATTTTAAACAAATATGTATGCATAGAGATCAAACAAAAGAAATGTATTCATATATGTAACATGGAAGGTATGATAGGATTCAAATCAAATGGTTTCTTGGAAATAAAGTAAAGGCAATTATTAGAACTTAGAAGAAACTCAACATTTAACAACATCAGTCCTTACATCATAGTGGCAGATTAGGTCTCAGATTTTAGGCACAACAATGGTTTGGAACATAGTAGGTTCACTGACCTCTGGCCTCAAAGAAGCAAGACTGGAAACTTCTTCAGTATATTTCTCTTGATTCACACTCTGTAAGTCAGAGGATTGTGGCCTGAGGAAGTCCCCGGAAGTATAATGGAAGCTAATGAGTGTCTTCTAATAGCGCTTATTTACCTTTTGCTTTATACCACTTTCTGTTTCCTAATGCTTAGTATATCCTCTTAACCTCCCTCCTAGTGCTATTTGAGTCAGCAGTTTTAAAATAAATAAAACAATTCAATATTCCTGTCAATAATTTAAGTGCTCCTTTGTGTCACTCAAAAAAATTTAGGCATATGAAACTAATCTTATTTATTTTAGAACTTTATTGGATATATTTTATATGCTACAGCACTTATCCACTAAAATTGCACAGTCCAGTGGTTCTCATTGTGTTCACAGAACTATGCCACCATCAGTATCCTTCAGTCCACTTCATAGAAATGCTGCACTAGACAAGTCAGAGGATTCAAACAATGTGTGGTCCTTTGTGAGATCACATAACTTTTTAAGCGTTCAACCATGTTTTGAAATACATCAACACTACATTTTTATTTTAGAGAAAAAAAATAAAAACAGTCATACAAAATTTCATGACAATATAATAAGGAATTAACAATGATTAATATATATGCATATTATCTTCAGAGTAGTCACGCTGTGAAATATATATATATAAAACATATATATTTGTTGTTGTTTGTTGTTGTTTTCTCTTTCTCTTCTCCTTTTTCCCATCCTAGTAATTCTTTCCTTTTGAGCAGTCTTTCCTTTTCACTCTTATTTACTCTTTCAGTTTCTTACACTAGAGGTGTTTACTTATGTGAATATGACTTATTTCACTTATGAGTATGGGTTGAAGTTGCATCCATTTATTTATAAAAGCCTAGAGTTTATCCTTCTTTATAGCTGAGTAGTGCACTATTGTATAGAAATACCACATCATTTTCATTCGTTACTTGGTGCTATAAATATGGGTGCACATATATCATTGTGGTATGTTTTTAATTCTTCTGGGAAAATAACCAAAAGTGGAATATCTAGGTCAAATGAAACCTCTCATTTTAGTTTTTTTGAAGAATCTCCACATTGATTTCCACAATGGTTGCACCAGTCTACACTCCAACAGTGGGGAAGTGTTTGTTTTCCCCATGGCCCCTATGTTTGTTTTTATAGTACTACTGTACTATAAAACTATATATTGTATAGTATAGTAATATTGCTTTTTGCTACGTGAAAATGCTGCTTTATTTATCCATATTCCAACTGATGAGCATTTAAGCTGAATTTTTTAAATAGTGATGTTAAAAATTAATGCACAAATTTCTCTGTATACATATATTTCAAATACTTTTTGATGTATAGCTATGAGTGGAATGATTATGTCATATGGTTGTTCTCTTTTACATTTGGAGGAGCCACCAAACTTTTCTTCAAAGGGTGTGCACTATTTCGTGTTTTCGTTAGCAGAACAGAGGATTTACAATTTCCCCATGTTCTTGGCGACACTCATTATTTCTATCTTTTGTGTCTTAGCTGTTATAGTAAATCATGAAGCAGTATCTTGCCTTGATGTGCATTTGCCTGATGGCTATTGAGGTTGAGCATCTTTGTAAGTGTGTACTGATGATTAGTATATCTTTTTTTTTTTTTAAAAAAAAAGGTCTATTCAAATCTTTTGACCATTGTTATGGTTTAGAGCAAGCAGGATACCCAAACTCTCATGCACTCGGAGGTGGAGTTCCTGGAAGGTGATTGGATCGTGGGAGTGCTGTAGCTGCCTTGCTGTTAGGAGGTGGGGCCTGTTTAGAAGTGATAGGTCAAAGGGGCATGAGCTAGAAGGTTTCTCTCTCTTCTGGACTCCTCCCTTTGCTTCTCCATGGTAACCAGGAAGCAAACATTCTTTGTTTCTCCTCTCTTCTATGAATTTCTGTCTTTGAGATAGCACACTGTGAATTTTTATTGTGAGCCAAGATAAATCTCTCCTGTTTTAAGTGGTGGGTGTTGATGTTTTGTCCCAGTAACAAAATGGACAAAGAAAAATGTAAAGTGTATTTTACTGGAGTGATTTGTGTTTTTATTGTTGAATCATAAGTTTATAATGCATTCTGGATATAAATTCTTTGTGTATGATTCGCAAATATTGTATCTCATTCAGTTTGTGGTATTTTTACTGTCTTAGCAGTATTCTTTCACTCATTAAAATTTCTGATTTTTCTGTTATCAATTTACTTTTTGTTTTATCACTTTTATTTCTAGAGTGTTTGCATTATACTAATCAGTAGATTAAATTGTGCATGGGTTCACAGCTGAGTGTGGTGTTAGCGCAAGGGCCTAGTTGTTGCAGAAGGTAGGTCACTGGGTTCTGTCATTGGATGATACAAGTTTTAACTGGTTCTTTTCTGTTCTCTCTGCTTTCTGGCTCCTAATGGTTGAGCCTCTTTTCTACACCATCATCTTTTGCCATGATATTATTTCCCAGAGCAAGTTAACCATTGACTGAATCCTCCTAAACTGCTAGCCAAAATTAACCTTACTATTTTTGAGCTGTCATTGTCAGGTATTTTTTTTTTCCATCCATACAAAACCGACCAATACAGTGTTGTCCAATTTCCACATATTTCTGAATTTGCTAAGATCTAAAAGTATGGGCAAAGTATTGAGCGCTCTTGAGGTATGGTGGATTTAAATTTTTCACAAGTGGTAAGAATTCTCCATTGTTTTCAGCTTTGCCATTGTTTGCGTATAATAGCAAAGACCTGGGGACCTAGGTTGATGGAAATAGTTGGATAATATTTTTATTTCTCCTGTGTTTTTATTAATTCTCAGAGTTCTGAAATGTTTCATTGTAGTTTTTTGGTCCATATTTCTGTCATTTCAGAGAATGGGCAAATTTATCATTTTAACCTTCTACAAAGTCAGTTCCCCAGAATAGCTCTCTTAGTCTTCATAAAGAGCTTTGGATTAGGGTGATGCAATTTCTGTTTTTCTAACAGCTGATTTGTGGCCCAGATATGACATGATTCATTGAAGAAAATTCTGTTTGTTTATAAGATAGTTAGAATTTAACTCGTCTTTTTCTTCTTTTACCTAATGCTGTGTTCTTGCCCTCATATCTTAACTAATTACTTTTCTTACCAATTTTTAACCCTTAGATATCATGATCTGAAGGCAATAGGTCTTAGCCCCTCATTTTATAGATGATGAATCTAGTGCAAAATGGTAAATGTTTTATTTATGGTCACTTTGACATAGAATGTTTGTATTTCATTTCTGATGACTCCAATCAGTGACAAGTTAAAATATTTGTTTTAACATTCATTATGAGGATATAATTAATGCCTGTCCACAAATTCTTTATTATGCTTTGTATCCCTGTAAAGTCCCACAAATTTCATTTATCTAAAATATCGGTTCTATACTTAGGTATGTCATATATATATATATTAGTTTTCTATCACTACCAATTTAGCAATTTAAAGTTATGTGTGTTTATTAGTGCATTATTCTGCAATTCAAAATGTGAGCTCTTAATGATTAGATTATCTTCTAAGGACATTACATAGTCAAAATCAAGGTGCTAAAAGGATTCATTCTCATCTATAGTATGGGTGCTCTTCTAAATGTAATGAAGTTGTAATAGAATTATAGAAATGAGGCCTGATTCTCTTACTGACTTTCAGCTTAGGGTTTTTATCAGCTTTCTGAGGCTACTTACAGTCCTGGCCTTTTATGCCACCCAACTTATCAATGAAGAATTTATTTCACATTGAATTCATTGGCAATGATTTAAATATGTTTGCCATCTCAATTTCTGTTGAAAATTCATGTGCAGTGAAGCAGTCTTAAGAGTTGTAGCCTTGGCAAGGTGATTGATTCATGAGGCCTATGCCCTTCTGAAATGGTTAGAGCACCTAAAAAGGGTAAGGTTGCAGGGAGCTCTCTCTTACCCTTTCATCCCTTCTGACACATGAGAACACATCATTTATACCACTGGAAGGAGATAGAAATAAGAAAGCATCTTAGAAGCAAATATCAGGACCTCGTTAGATGGCAAACCTGAAAAAGAGACTAGATTTTGTATGTCTCCATGTCCAGAGCTGAGAAAAAAAAATTTTGTTTTTATAAATTACCCAGCCTCAGCTGTTTTGCTTTTAGAGTAGCTAAAATGGACAAAATCATTCTTCTATGCTTTGAATTTTTCTAGGAAGGTCCAAGTGCCTTTTAAAAGCTGACTTGCTTGATTAGGTCAGAATCACCCAGTATAATTTTAAAAAATCAATTGCTTTCAGATGTTAATTACAGCTGCAAAATCACTTCACAGCAGTATGTAAATTATTGATTGAATACATAGAAAATGAGAATGTAATCTAAAAAGAAATTTTGGAAGTCATCCTAAAGTTCTATCTAATATAAGAGATTCTTTCCTGTTAGAGCCATAATTTTGCTTCTAGAGGAAGATACATAGGCCCATGTTCATTCCCTTAAGATATTTTATCACTTGGTGCACACTTTGAAATCACTATGCCATGCTCACTTGTCCCTGAATATAGGAGAGGCTATTTACCAGTTCATCTGGATTTTGTATTAGTAGAAGAGAATCTGCATATCAAGAGGGACTCATAAGTGAAACAACATGACCTGTATGATTGATTTTCCTCCCTAAAATCAAATTCAGTCAAATTTAAATCAATTATGTTTGATTAAACAATAGCTGCTGAAAACAATGAAAATCTCATTCTCCACCTGAATATTCATATTTATAACAAATTTCTTCATAAAAATATAATTAAAACAGAACTACATGGAAGTGCTTGTATGAGAAACCAGGGAAGAGGTATGACCCACATCCCATTTGGCATACAGCTCTTCACAATTGACTTTCATCAAAAGTCCAAGGTAAATGACGGTGTATAATTAAACAACGTGTCAAGACAGTGAGGCTGACTATAATAAAACTGATTTCTATTAGAAGATTTTGAAATGAGTGGTTTATTCCCAGAGAGAAATGAAAACTCATATTACAGAGTATAACTTTCTATGTAACGAGATGAAAACATAATTAAGTACCTCAATGTTGAAGTTTTAAAGAGGATTTTTGACACTCACTATATATATCTTTTTCTTTCAAAGTTCTAAAAGTCAATCACAATTTTTATTTTCTCATCATTTGTTATAATTATCTTTGTCCTATAATATTGATAAATCTGACTACAGTCAAACTAAGGATGAAAGTACTCATATTTCACATTTTTGTTTTAATGGTATAAATTTTTATCACCTCCAAGAAATAGCCTATTATACAATAGCAAAATGATTTATAAAAAACATACTTTTGAAATTTAATTTCCATTTGAAGAGTTCGTTTTTATCATTTGGTTTACATTTGGTTAAGAATTTTTGAAGGTAAAGCTGTGCTCTTCAAATAGCATCTGAATATAACGCAGTCAAGGCCAGCTAAAGACACTGGAGTCACTCATAGAATTCTAATAAAAATTGGTTCATCTCAAACTTATTCTTGCTAGAACTGGATTTAAGCTTTAGTTGATGATAGAAATTCCTTTCTACTGATTCATTAAATCCATCTAGGTGTTTTACTGTGGAAAAATCAACAGTTCTGTAATGACTGCTTTGTGTAGTCCATCCTAAATGAGTGTCAGAGTCCAGCAACCTCATCTTGCTAGGAAACTGGTAATAACTTCTGGGTAAGTATATGATCAGTACTGAAGTCTACATAGCTCTAGAATATCAGGAGTTATCCAGAGGAAATCTACAACTCAGTAGCATTGAAGACACGTATTATGGAGCAGAAAATATAAGCTATATTTTTAATGCAGAGTTTTCAGGTATCACAGCATTATGATACATTGATAAACACAAATACATTGAATACTAATTCATGCCCTTGCCTCTTACAGTGTTTAAGGAGTAATTTCAGTCCCATGGAGTTTCAGGGATTTTCTCTTAGTTTCTCAGAGAGGCTAGTGTTTGGCTAAAGTCCCTTCCATGTTTGATCATGTTCACCACTGGGAATCATCGTACTTTAAAAAGCCATTATGTTCTTCACTGATATAGTTTTACAGAAGTTCTAATAAATTTTCCAAAATCTGATTCCTTTATATTATGGCATAGTTTTTCATGACTCTCCAAAACCACATGTAGTTATTTGAATTTGCCAAATATTTGAGGACAGTTACTATATTAAGTATTTAACATCTACTTTATTTCTGAATTCCACAACTACTGAACTTTATGCAGGTTACTTTTGATAGAAGTAACAAGCAAATACATTTGATTGACTTTTTTTGGTGGGGGTCAAGTCAGTATGCTGAGAAGGGAATAGATAAGAAGATGGATAAAATAATATAGCCATATCAAAGGAGCTCAAAATTAACTCACCAACCAGAAAATATTTCATAGTTAGTTCTACTTTATCATTTTAAAAATATTTCCAAGAAAGACAAAGAATTTAGTGGACAGAAGCCCAGCAGAGTCAATTTTGTTTCTAGGTTATACTGCGGTCTAAAATTTGATTATACAGACTATTTTATTAGGACTTAGAAATGTTTAAATTGCATTGTTTTTACAAGGCAGTAAGTGACTTCTTTCCCCAAGTCTAACTTTTCAGCTTTCATAAAAGATGTTGATTCCATTGCCATTATGTATTTCTAATTAAATAGTATATTTCTGCTGAAAACTTCAACCACTCTAGATACTAA
>PVJX010044837.1:0-13004 GCA_004027295.1 Dolichotis patagonum | reverse complement strand
AGATTACATCAATCCGCTCGGCGAGGGGAGTAACCAGCTGAAGCCACTTCCTTATGGAGTTAGGGCTGTCCTGCCCAAATCCAACGTGTCATCCAGTCGGTTTCCCCTTTCCCGTGGGAGGGTCTTATTCCCATCACTCACCGCGTGTTGATGCCCGTCCCCGAGAACTGCAGGGCTCCCTGACCTCTGACTTCAGCATGGCTGCAGTGGGAATTCACGGTGCCTCTGGATGGGTTGAGTGCAGGGCTGGTCCAGGCGAGCTGCATGCACGGCTGTTCAGCTCTGTGCTCCGCCGGCTCAAGCCAGTCGCTTCTGTGCGGATCGCTTGTTCAGGTTGGGCAGGAATTCATGCGGCTCGAGGAGGGCGCTGTGCTCGCTGAGCTTTTCTAATGGTAGTCCCAGGACCTCATATTTGAGCAGTTTTTTGCACTTTAGTTTTTTCCTGGGTTGTGAAAGTCCATCTCTCTCTGTTTGGGTCTCTCCAGGGTGTTTTATTCTGGCATTTGAGCTGTCTCTCTCAGAGAGGGTCTCTCTCCTGCTACCTACAAGTCTGCCATCTTGTCTTCTTCCTCAAGTGGTTCTTTCCTAAGCATGAATAAATAAGCAGCTTGCTTATTTGAAAATGTCTACAGATACAAATGATAAGAGCCAGGTGAAAGGTTTTAGCCACTTTCTTGTACTATAACAGTGCCTGGCACATTGTAGGCACCAAATTTTGGTGGAACGAATAGTTTACGTCATCTTTATCCATTCATTTATTTGTTCATTTATTATGTGCTCATTATTTTCTAGATGCTGGAATATTAAAATGCATAAAACAAGGCTGGGTGTGGTGGCACACACCTGTAATCCCAGAAGTCAGGAGGCTGAGGCAGGAGGATTGCCATGGGTTCAAGTCCATCTTGGGCTACATAGCAAGACCTGTCTCAAAAAGAAAAAAACCCCACAAAATGCATAAAATAGTGTTTATTTTAAGCTCACATTATAGTGGGGAAACAGATATGCAAGTAAGTTATTACAGTGGGTTTTAAGTACTGTGAGAGATAAGCAAAGTGTTGTTGCAGGAGAGAGGAATAACAGCCTTCCCTAGAGAATTTTCCAAAACTGCATAGCAGAGGTAACACTGAGCCAAGTTAAGGTAAGAGTGGATGTTATGTACATAAGGCATGTTTCATTTTGACAAATGTTTAACAACATGTACATATCTTTGGAGAACCACACAGAATGGTTTCACTACCCTAAGAATCCTCTGTGCTTTTGTTTGTTCCTGTCTCCCTCATAATCTCTGGTAAACACTGAGTCTTTTACTAGCTCTATAGTTTTATCTTGTTCAGAGTGTCATATTTCTAGAGTCCTATAGTAGCATTTTCAAATTGGCTTCTTTTGCTTAGTTATGTGCACTTAAGATTCTGCCATGTCTTCTCATGGCTTGGTAGCTCATTTCATTTTAGCTGTAACTGTCTTACATGTACCATAATTTATTTATCCATTCATCTACCAGAGGATATCTTTGTTCCTTCGTTTGGACAAGCAAATTCTTTTATTTTTTGCTTTTCAAAATAGGGTCTCGCTGTAGTTTATGGTAACCCTGAACTCACCATGTAGCTCAGGCTAGCCTCAAACTCATGGCGATTCTTCTGTCTCAGCCTTCTGAGTGCTGGGATTACATGTGCACCATCATGCCCAACTGGGAAAGCAATTCTGAATAAAGCTGCTATAAACATTTATATGCAGATTTTCATGTGGACATTTAGATGAATACTAGGGAGCATAATTGCTGGATGGTAAGATAAGAATATGTTTAATTTTATAATAAACTCCCAAACCATTTCCCAAATATAATTTTGTATTCCCAGGAGGAAAGAACAAGATTTCCTCTTGTTGTACCTCCTTTTTGACTTTTGGTGTTGTCATTGTTTTTGGATTTCAGTCCTTTTGTAATGGCATCTCATTGTTTATTCTTACATTTGTTTTGAAATACTACTTGTATCAAATACCCTATTTAATCCCACATAGATAAGCAAAAGATAAACTATTTTTCTCCATGATATAGCCTGAAAAAGTTTCTTGGAGTTCATATATATTGGAAATTGGCTGTTGTTCACCTCAATTTAGATGTTAAGGGAAACTTTGTGATTTCTTCCCCCTTTGTCTAAATAACTTTCCTCAAAATTTCATGTGCCATGTGTCACAGTTGATAACTACTACATATTGTATTTACGTGATTATTTGATTAATGCTATATCATCAGTCTGTTGATGAATATAGGAATTATCAGGTTTGTTCACTGCTAGGTTCATAGTAGCTAGCATAGTTACATGCACTCAGTAAATACAGTGGTACCTTGATTCATGAACTGAATTTGTCTGTGATTTTGGAAAAGATGGCCACATTTGTATTTGTGCAGGAAAGATGGCTGTGGTTGTGTGTGTGTTTGTCACCTGGTGTAGAGTTTGCAAGCAAAATCAAAATTTTGCCAAATACTTTTGTTTGTGAACCAAATTATTTGCAAACAAAAGTATTCATGAACCAAGATACCACTGTATTTGTTATATGAATAAATGACTTGATCTGTAGCCAAAGGATTGGATAAAAGATAAATGTACAGCAAATAGTATGGGATTTATATTGAATTAAATTTAAATTACTACATAGATGATTGTGTGCAAAGGATTACATCAAGCCCGAGTCACTAGAAGGGCTGAATTGCTCTGGCTTTAAATATGGTCCATATGCTGATAACTTCCTAATGTACACTCCCAGACTACTCCTCTGCCCTGAACTCTGTACTTGTGTGCCCTTTGTTAAACTTTAATAGGCACATCAAACTTAACATGTACAAAACAAAATTCTTGATTTGTCCCCTAGAAAGCCTTTTAGTGGGTTAGGCCTTGAAGTAATCCTTACCTCTGTTCTGTCTCTCACAACCCACATCCTATTCCCTAGCAAGTCATATTTGAAGGGATGAATGATGATCAGAGTTTTTATGCTGAAAAAGAAAAAGTCTGTAGGCTAGAAGTTGAAAAAACTCTCAACCCTCCATTTTTTGAGAGGCTGAAGAGAAACAAGTCAGGTAATAATAGCTAATCTTGGCATAGCACAATCTTCATTCCCAGCTACTTGAGGGGCTGAAATAGAGGGTTCTTCGACCCAGTAGTTGGGAGCTGGCCTTGGCAACATAGTGAGACCCTTTCTCAGGAAAAAAATTAAGAACAAATCATAACTACTGATAATATGGCTCTAATTAGGTGCCAGGTACTGTTATATAAGGTAATACTTATATAATAAGGGTATTATGTTCATAAAATGGTCTAAATCCTTACTTCTACCCCTAGGAATTAGGTGCTACTCTAGTTTTTCAAATGAGAAGCACGGAAAGATAATGATTTGCCTTTACAAAGTAACAGTGTGGCTCATGAGTCGTTGTATATAATCATGATGCTAGAGATGGACTGACATACCTTGTCCTGAATTACTAAAATTTGTAGCAGGTGAGCACTAAAAATATTGATTTTATTAATTCCCATATCTTTACAGCACCCCAAGAAAAAGAAGGTCAGTAGTTTTTATGCTTTGTCACGGTTTGACACATACCTGTAACACCAGATTTAGATTATTTTCCTGGTGGCCTGTGACTGTGAATATATTATTTACTCTTATTCTCTGCTTTCTGCTGCTTCCTTCATTCCATTGTTGGGTTTTTTTTCTCTTTGACCTCCTTCATCACTCCTTCACCCCTCTTCCTCTAGTCTAAGTGACTACAGTTCTAAGTGACCAGGGCTAGCACAGCAAGTTTCAGAAAGGTTCTTGCTGTCAGAGACAGCACATCAAAACCACACACATTTGTTCATTTTGATCATTAGACCTGTGATACATATTCCACTAGCCTGAAATTTAACGGTTTGGAAACAGGCCTATATCATCTCAGTGTGTTTATTAGCTTTTAAATGCCCTAATAGCAATACAATTGAGACAGAACTGAAACTGATAGGGATTTATTATGGTAAAACTCTGAAAATAAATGGGAAATATGATTAAATCATGGGATTATTGGGCAACATACTGAATAACAGTTACAGAAACCTCAAGCTCTTGGCCTTCCATTCTTTTCTTAGTTCCTCCAGAGTTCAGAAGTAAATAAATGCTGCCTGCCCCATTCTGTAGAAAGGGTTTCAGAAGAACAGCAACTGCTTTGTGCATTAAAACAGGCTCTCAAGCCCTCAGCAGCTGTATCTGTCGTTTCTAGGGTTCTTCATAAGAGAGCTCTTTGAGCCCAATGGCTGATTATAGTCCTAACAGCTTGCAAATCCAGTGAACATATGGCTGGGTAGTAACATGTTAAGCAGTCATGCACTTTACCCTGCCACAGTTCATCCATTAGGTTGATCCATCTTCCATCCAGCAGACTGTGGGACTATGGCTTCAAGGCTTCAGCTGCATCAAGAACTGTTTCCAAGCTCCATGTGTAGATGTTTTACTGTCATGCTGACTCAGCATATTCTGGTACTTCACAAAGAGTCTGTCTCAGAAAATTTAAAGGGTGGAAACATTGAAATTGCTATCAAGGTATGGCACAGTGCTGTATTGATGCTGTAGTTGTACCATGAGGTATTCCTTGAGAGCTTGTTTGGAGTTATTAGCAGGGAAGCACAGCTACTTTATGTACTTGTCCAAAGAACAGTCCTTGATCAAAGAAGGTTCTCTTCAATCTAGGGAGCAGTTTCAGGAGGGATGCACATGGAACAGTGAGGGAGGAAGGGGTAGCCTGCCTCACTGGCTAGATCTGCTGAATCAGCCTGGCCATCAGTAATGTGACAGTCATTGCAGCCAGATCCCCCTCGTATCCATGAGGTGAGGTGCTTTCTTAAACTGCTGTGTTCTGTTAGTCCGGATTTTTTAATTTGTAAGAAACAGAATAACAACACTAGTAGTAGGGTGTATCAAAAAGTTTTCCTTTTAAAATAACCAATTAACTTCCTCCATATGGTTTATGCTTTCAGGAATTCATATGCTTTTATTTCTTGGAGATACTTACTTCAATGTAGTCTGTTGATTTATGGTTCATTTATGACTTCTCTTAGCAGATATCTCAAGGAAACATTACACTTCAAGAAATCTTAGTAAAAGTCAGAATCAAAATGCTTATAAATGTTTAATATCCCTTCATCTAATAATACTGCTTTGGAGAATTTACCCTTAAGAAATTTGACATAGACATGTCAAAAATTTATATACAGTATATTTATGGTGGTGTTTATAACAATGAAAAGTTAGAAACAACCTCAATTTCAGCACAACCATTGGGAAATTTTTTTGTACTAGGAATTGGACTCAGGACCTTGTGCTTGCCAGACAGGCACTGTGCCACTGAGCTGTATCCCTAGCCCTGGGAAATTAAGATATTACATGTTTATTGAAAAAACATGCAACCATTACAAATTATGATTTTGAAGAAGAGTTAATGACATAGAAAAACATGCACAGTATAATTTTAAGTATAAAAGAGATGAAAGGGAGTAACTGGACATTTCTGGTTAATTATGGGTACTTTTGGAATTTTACATATTTTCAAAATTTTCTAAAATGAATAAAACTTGCTTTTGTAATAGTAAAGGAATAATAAACCTCATCATACATTAATGTGTATCTCTAAAAGAAATGCTGTGAAAGATAGGACAGTTTTAGCACCTAGCTTTCAAATACTTGTAGGATAGGTAGATGGATGGATGATTAGACAAATGAATGGTAGGTGACATTTTTAGGTACCATCATTGACTTTATAATACTGCAGAAATAAAAAATGAGGAGCTATTAATTAAAAAAAGATTCCAGACCCATCAGCAGTTTTTGAAGGATATCATGGAAGATACTGAAGGCAACATAAAACTGAGTGCCTGGTGATAGACAAGGAGTTATGGTTTGTGCTTGAGTCCATTGCTGCTGTTTTTGCCCAGGTATCGACACCATGTTTCCTCTTATTTTGCATGCCTTTGAAATCTCTCTCATGCCTACTCTTTTCATTGGTCTCTATTCAGTTTGGCCAAAGACTGAGGCTGGTGAAAATTAAATCAGGGTCATGAGTTCAATTCCCATTTGAACCAGTTAATACGAGTTCATCTAAGGAAAAGCTATCCCAAGGCTAACTGGCTGGCCAGCTCCCAGAGATGGGCTTATTGGTCATGCAGGAGAGTGTTGGTAGGTCAGAGTAACCTGACTCTAACACTTACAAAAGTATTCACAACACCCTTGTACAGGGAGCTATGTGTTCTTATGTTCTTAAGAGTAGTCCTGAAACTGAGGTGCGATATGCATAACTTTAGCTACATAGGATTTAATATCTAATTTAGCATTGTCATAATTTTTATAACAAATTCATGGTAAGTTGCTCATGGAAACTATCAGTGGAACTGATTGACCTATATTGTATCCTACAGTGTATTAATATCTTGGATATTTTGATCAATTGCTGAACAGTATCTGGCTTCTTTGTAAGTCTATCAGAAGACACGTTGGATGCATGAGTAGATCCTTTCCAATGCAGTTTCTTATCTGAAGGTGCTTATGTCAAAGAAAGCCATTAAATCTTTGCATAATATTTTGTATCTCTGCTCTTGACAGCTTTTTTGTTGTTATTGTTTTTTGGTACCAGGGATCGAACTCACGACCTCATGCTTGCCAGGCAGGTACTTATGCCACTGAGCCAGATCCCCGGCTCTTGGAAGCTTATTAAACAGTGTTCTTCATTGTGGTTCTTCTTAAACCCAAATGTAAGATGTTAGTGCCAGTGCTTTATTTGTGTCTGCTCTGTCTTGATACTCCTAAGATACTAGATTTACTATTTGTCTTTTCCTATCTGAGTTACCACTTATTACTGATTCTCTAAAACCTTACTCAGAAGTTGAATAATTCAAAGTTCTGAGTCAAATTGTCTTTGTCTTCTGGATCGTAATATTTAAATATGATGGACTCCCTTAAATGGGTCAGCTGGCTATTTTATTTAGGATGTTTTAAGGAAGAAAACTAACAGTTTTCTGGACATCTACAGTTTTCTGTATAGTTTACTAGGCATTCTCACATACATTACCAATATAAGGTAATCACTCTTACCCAAATTTAACAGATGAGGAATTTAGTTTTGAGAGTACAAATAACTGAATCATGACGTCAACCCTTGTCTGTTGGACTTCAAAGCTGTGATTGTTCTGCACATACTGACTCCTGGAATAGCAGCATTTCTCAGTCAGACTGAACCTAATAACACACTTTTCACCCAGCCATTCTTCCTTTTCTCCTATAACATTAAAACCCTTTAAGATTTCATTGTAAATTGATAAATAATAATTGTACATATTAATGGGGTACAATGTGATTTTTGATATATGTAGAATGAGTAAATCAGGTCAATTAAGCAAACTGCATTACATTTTGCTTCTGTTACCTTAGCAAGATGCATCCTTTGCAGCAAGGCCAGCAATTAAGCTTTGAATGACCAATAAGGAGGGGCTTTGGTTTGAGCCTGCTTTGTCAAAAATTCTGTTGTTATTCATATTTTACCAAGTTGCCAGTAACTCATAACTCATAACTCAGTCCAAGACTGTGCTAGCATTAACTGTTAACCTGCTGGATGCTCAACACTTAAAGGCCTATTGGTTTTCATCATCCACTCAAGGGCCAAAAATTTCTTCAGTTGTAGAGACATAAAGGCTTAGTATGGTGAAAACAAACATGAAAGTTTACCAAAAGAGGGATGTGGTGGGGAATAGGTGAAAAACAGGCTATTAGAGGGTAAAGACAGAGAGAAGGGCATTTTCAAGAGTACGGAAACTCAAAGGGTAGTCATCTTCTGAATGGCTGATGAAGGAAAGCTGAGAGCTAATCTAAGACTAGAGGAGAATTCAGAAAACCCAAGAACAAAGTATCATGGTATGGTGGTATGCTTTTCAGAGGAGGGTGGCTGGATTTCACCCAGGTTCTGAATATTTGAGTTTTGATTGAAACATTTCGAGAGCTTCTTGGAATTAGCCATTATAGAAATATTGAAAGATTAACCTTCTAAGTTTGTTTCAGCACCAAAATCCCAGTTAAATTAATCCACACTGTTTTAGTTCCTTCTTGCCCTCCTTTGCTGTCAACATAGCTTTCTGAGGAGATAATTCAATTTAGAACCTTGAGAGTCAAAATTACTAAGAATCCACTGTGGAGATCAGGAGGTCAAGGAAAGGGTTACAAGGAAACTCAGGAAAGCAAAATGTGGTTCCTGGATTTCTCCACTATTTGTCCTTCAATTTTCCTGTTAGGGCTTTCAGAGGAAGCCCACCTGCTAATGTTGACATTATCTATACCCCACAGAAATTAGGATGAGGCACCTGCTCCCCAGGAGATCTCTTATGAAATTTTAGTGGCATATTTTTGTGCAACTGAATTTCTTAGGAAAATGCAACTTTGTGAACAAATGGAATAAAGTATAGCTCTCTGAGGGGTAAACTGGTCTGAATCTGGAGAGCTTGGCAATGTCTGCCTTGGTCTACCTCTTTTTTCTTTCTTCCCTTGTAGTGTCTGAGAATGTGTGAGTTAGCATTGTCCTCAGTAAGTAGCTACAAGTGACATATCAGCAACTGAAGGGAAGGGGTACGAGAGAGTGGAAAAATATGGTTGACTAGGAGCTTAATAGCAGGCTCTTCTGTCCCAAAGAGTCCCCATTATTTTGAACCCCTGAGCCCATGAGGTGTGGGAAAAGACAAGCTTTAGATTCTAACTCTATACAAAATACTTGAGTCACATTAGGGAAGGCAGAAGGTAGAGGAACTCACATTACCAAAGCAATTTTTGTGGTAAATCATTATAATATACAGTTACAAAGAAAATAACATAATTGTGCAGTGTGGGCCCATTTGGGGACAACTAGCTATATATGGCTATTGAGCTTTTAAAGTATGGTTAGTTTCAGTTGAGATGTTCTGTAAGAGCAAAATACACACCAGATTTCAAAGATTTAATATGAAAAAAGTGTACTAATTTTTAATATTGATTACATGCTGAAGTGATAATAGCTTGGATATATTGGGTTAAGTAAAGGATTAACATTAATCTTTAAGGGGATGGAAATGTTAGTTACTCTGATTAGATCAGTTCATATTATACACATGTATTGAAATATCACTCTGTACCCCTGTATATGTACAATTAAAATTATTAAAAATTGAATCCTGAGACTAAAACATTTAATTTTTGCCTACTTTTTAACATGGCTACTAGAACATTAAAAATTATGTATGTAGCTGGCGTTATATTTATATTGGACAGTATTGCTCTGATATATTAAAAAATAGGATTAGAAGCCAAGTATAGTGGCTTATGGCTCTAATCCCAGCACTTGGGAAGCTGAAACAGGAGGATTGGGAGTTCAGAACATATCCAGTTCAAGCCCAGCCTGGGACTCTGTCTCAAAAAAACCAGCAAACAAATATATATGTAGATATACACATCCATACATATATGTTTTTTAGTGGTAATTATCTTTCTTTATACCTGGTCAAAATAAGGACAGGGAGGAGTGGGAACTTGCAAATAGAGAAACTGATTATAGAAGAAAATCAGGACCTTGTCTCAGTTGCCCTTGGTTCTGGGGGTGAGGGGATGGGGAGATGGGGTGGTCAATTGCCTGAAACCACTTATCTCATTCCGCTAGCTCAGTCTCCTACTTGGGGCCCAGAGTGGGGAGGGCAAAAGCACTTTGAAACTTCTCCTTCCTTACCATCTTAGCCATCAAGCTCCAAGTGGGAGATAGTGACAATGTGACAGGAACTTTCCCTGGGCCTCTCTGGACCCCCATTCCTGGCTGAGAAGAGAAGGAGGAATGAACTGAGCCCCTTCTTCACTCCCAGGGCCATGTGATAGAGCTGTTGTCGCACTTCCTTCTGCCGATAGGCATAGATGAGTGGGTTGAACAGGGAGTTGCCTACTCCAAGCAGCCACAGGTACTTTTCTAGCACCGTGTAGAGGTTGCACTCTTGGCAGGCCACCTGCACAATGCTAGTGATAAAGAAGGGAGACCAGGATAAAGTGAAGCTCCCGATGAGAACAGACACAGTGCGGACAGCCTTGAAGTCGGTAGGATACCGTGGGGGCCGGTCAGCTCCAACTGTGGCTCTTGCGTGTTCCATCTTTCTGATCTGCTGGGTGTGCATGGAGGCAATCTTGAGCATATCACAGTAGAAGAAGACAAAGAGGAGCATGGCTGGGAAGAAGCCAGCGCAGGACAAGATCAGCACAAATCTTGGGTGAAATACAGCAAAGAAAGTACAGACCTTATGGTAGGTGGTTTGCTGGAATATGGAGACTCCGAATGGCAGGAACCCAATGAGGTAAGACAGCAACCACAGGCCAGCAAGGCAGGCCCCAGCCACAAGCCCATTCATGATCTGAAAGTAACGAAGGGGTTGCTTAATGGCAAGGTACCTATCCAAGGCTATCAGCATGACCGTGAGCACAGAGGCAGCTGCAGAAGAAGTGATAAATGCCATTCGAAGGCTGCATAGGGTCTTCTGTGTGGGCTGAGCAGAGATGAAGAGCTGATCCGAGATGAGGCCCGAGATAGCCACACCAATCAAGATGTCAGCCACAGCCAGATTCAAGGTGAAGCAGAGACCAACACCATCATTCTTGTGGATTGACAACAGCACAGCCACAACCACTAGTGCATTCACGGCAATGATGAGGAAGGCCAGGACAGCAAGGATCACTCCAAATGAGGCAGATGACTCCATGTCTTGAAGTGGCAGGACTTCCACTTACCAGGGCATGCTGGCTCTCCAGCTCAAATTTTGGGCTGCAGGAGAAGGAGTTAGAGGTTCAGAGCCATAGTACCATTCTGGGCTTCACTGGCAGTCCAGGCTGACAGCTCGTCATCTTTGGGATCCTGATGCCTTTAAGAATTACTGTCTCTTTTTCAGTCCTCAGCCTCCTGTCTCTCTAGCTTTCTGAGGTCAGAATCTTACTGCAGACCTTCTGCTGGGCCCTGAGCTAGTCCCTCCCCCTCCAACAGCAAGTTACTAGACAACTCCTAAGTACCTGATGCATGCCGTCTCCAGGCTCTTCTCCCTTCATTGATGCTTCACGAGTTTTGGAGGCATGGGTGCATTCAAAAGCTTGCTTGGCTGACAGAGATATAATTGACTCTAATTACACTTTTCTTCCTCCATAGCTTGATACTAAATTTCCACTTCTTTTATTCTTAAGCCTGAAGTGTCAGCTTAATAACTGATGTAGCTTAATTAAGCATTTGCCTAATAAATAATCCTGTTACTATTATGACTGCTTTTAATCAAGCAAGATGATCATAATCAGTTGAAGTGGGAAATGAGCTATTTGAGGGGCCCAGCATTAGCACCCTTCAAGGGTATTACCACACATTTAAGTTGTTTCTTTTTTTATTTTGCAGTAATGGGGATTAAACCCAGGGCTTTCATACTGAACTACATCGCTACCCCTTTTTATTTTTTATTTTGAAACACAGTCTCACTAAGTGGCCCTGGCTGGGCTGAAAGGCTGTGTGTTTGCCTCAGCCTCCCAGAATCCTGGCATTACAATTGTATACCACCATGCCCTGCTCAATGCTTCCTTTAGACCTATGTTTATGTGTCAAGCAGTGTGGACTTGGAACTTACCGAATTTCTTGAATTAATACTTTCCATCACACTTGGGAAATTTTATGCCATAGTTTCTTCAAAAGTGAAGGGGTTTTGTTTGGTTTTGTTTTGTTTTGTTTTTGTTCTGGGGATTGAACCTACAACCTTTGTATTGAGCTACATTCTTCAAACACCCCCCGCCCCTTGTTTTTTAGTACTGGGGTTCAAACTCATGACCTTGCGCTTGCCAGGCAGGCACTTACACCCCATTTCCCTTCTATCCACCTTTTTAAACAAACTTTGAGATAAGATCTTGTTAAATTGCCCAGGACAGGGCTGGAGATTTAGCTCAGCGGCATAAGAGTCTGCCTTGCAAGTACATGGTCCTGAGTTTGATCCCCGGTACCAAAAAAAAAAAAACCTGCTCAGGATGAGTTCAAACTTTTGAACCTCCTGGAGTGCTGGGATTATAGGCAGGTATCACCACAAACCTGATTAAAACTGTTTCTTATTTTTGTCTTTCTAGAACCTCAAATACCAATTCTCTCCAATAGAATATGTTGTTCCCTTGTTTCTTAATCTGTTGACATTCAATGCATTGAGGATACAAAAGGACAGGAAAGACTAAGCAAATAATTGAGAGCTCACTGCCTATCCAGCTGTTGTCTTTTGCCTAAACTCCTTGGGAACTGTTTCTACATCATGGTGGGCTGTGTCTCTGGTTAGTGAATAGTGGCTAGTAGGCTTGCCTTTCTTTATCCTGTAGACCCAAGATTCTCTCTAAGGAGGAGAGGAGATGGGCTTCACTTAGGAAAGTGTGTAGTTTGGCAGTGGAATTTTCCAGGGATAGAGCTCATACAGGTTAGGCCAAAGGGTGGCAGTATTGCTGAATCAGGTGAGATACGGGCAGGGTGGGCCAGGGTGGGTGGCTGTGGAAGTGACGCCAGTTTAGGTTATATATCCATTTGCTCGAATACACTAGAACTAACCTTTTGCCTTTTACTCTCATCTTGGATACCAAGAAGGGTGGTTAAAAGCTTATTTACTTAGTTCAGCTGAGAGCACAAATAGGGGAGATTAGTGTTTTAAGTGACTGAGTGCAGAGCAAGGTTCAGAGCTGGAGGCAAATAGTGTTATATTTCAGGATGTTCTGACAGTTTGAGAGGGCTTTTGGCAGATGAGTCTCCCACAAAGGCTCAGAAAAGCTGGGTTATAGGGACTCAATATCCTAGTAGCCAGCCTGACAACAGTTACTTTTTGGGACATTCCTTTAGTAGGTTGATTTCAGTTGTTTAGAACCTATCCTAAGGGCTGGGGATTTAGCTCAGTGGCTTAAGCACCTGCCTGGCAAGTGCAAGGTCATTGGTTCAATCCCTG
>PVJX010044836.1:0-13004 GCA_004027295.1 Dolichotis patagonum | reverse complement strand
TGGGTATCTCTTAGCAGGTGACCATATTTGGTACAGCAAGTCGGGGGAGTTTCCTTCTACTATCTCTGAAGGCAGATATTTTTATCGCCGTTTTGCTTTGTCCTGATTAACGGTGTTGCTCTATTCAATACTCTGTGTTGATGTGTTCTATAATGTGTATTTCTTTGATTTTGCTGTACCTAGTAGAAGAACAACTATTATGAAGATAACAAGGTATACAGTGTTGCCTGTTACTGTTGTCCTGGTGACCTGCTGTGATGTTCTGTGCCAATTTCACTATACTGTCTCAATTGGCTTTATTCCATCCTTTTTTTTCTGTTTGCAGCCTCACTGTGTGTTCACTTTGTATGCCTTAATTTTGTAACATGAACTGCTATTTCTGGGAGGACAGTATGTGGTTTGTCAACTAGTAATTTATGGTTTTTTTGGAGGTTTTGTATTGTTTCTACCTGTTTTTCTGTATTGCTTTTTTTTTCTCTTTAAATAAAATTTTAAAAAAAAGACAGAAGACAAGAAATGGGTGTTCATCTTGTCACAGGGTTTTTCAGGGCTGCTCTGGGGGCCTTGTTGCTCTTTCCCAATTTCTGGCCTCCTGACTTGAGCAAGATGTCCCAGGCCAGGGAACTGAAAGCCTCATCCACATTCATGCTGGACTTGGCATGTGCCTCAGAAAAGCAGATTTCATGCTCTGGAGACAACTTAGCCTACTCCATCCCCTTGGCCTTCGTGTCACCCTTGTTCCCCCAGCAAGTGGCTCTCCACCTCAGCTGAGGCATTACCTTTGATGCTTTCATCCAGTTCTGAATATTTTCAAAGGATTTCTCACCTGTGATGTCATATACTAAGATAACGCCTATGGATCCTGAGTAATAGGCAGTTATCATTGTCTGGAATAGCTCTTGGTCAGTTGTGTCCAAGATTTGCTGTTGGTTCTTCTTTTCACCCTGTGTCTGTGGTACAGATTTTGAAATCAGTTCCTATGATGATTTAAGTGGTGTTGAAATTGTTCTCTACAAAATGAGTAATCAGATAAGTCTTGCTCACTCCCAAATCCCTGATCAGCAGCAGTTTGAAGAGGTTCTGGTCATGGTGAACACTGCGGCCAGGGAATGGGATCGAGAAGTGCCCAGTGTGGGATAGACAGCTGGCCAGGGACTGAATTGGAGCCCCTGCTTCTATTTTTCAAAAGAATAAAAAGTTAATTATATTCTGCAAAAATATAATATTTTATAAATTATATAAAAATAAAATCCAGACTGGTAAAAATAATTCTCACATTTGCCTTGTTTCCTTGTGTCAGGCTTCTACTAGCCAAATTTAGTAAATCACAAAAGCAACATTAACAAATGTTCTCCACAGATTTCAAGTAAAATTTTGATGAGCTCTCTACTCGACCTCACTTTTTTCAACACTTCAGTTCCTGACAAGACATAGGGCACAAAAAGTTTGAAATAAGGGTTGTGTGAAGTAGTGGAGAGGTTTCACTATTAAATGTGCATTGCGCATTCATCATGATCACTTTGAAATTGAGGCCAAGTCAAGGTCAAAGCTAGAGTTCATAATCAAGGAACTCCACTGCTATTCCTTCCACACTTCCCAAGTACTTGGGAAGTTTCCAGTCATAATTCTATAAGGACTAGGGAACTAAAATTAATTAGTTCTTCATACTGAGTCACAGACACCCATACCATACTTTTCTAATGAAAATATGTACTTTACCATAATGGTAGCCAGCTGTGCATCTCAGTAGCTGCACTGAGGGAAACAAGACATAATCTTTAATTTTACCCACTTGATACAATGAACAGCAAGATGTACATACATGTGCTAAAGTGTAAATGGGTAAGTTTTACCCACATTATGCACTCTGTTACATTTTAAGTAATCATTTGACTAGTCAAAATGCTGCAAAATGGTCATGCATACCTGAATGATCCAATGTTAGAATTAGGTCAAAATATATCATTTGGTTCTTGCTAGGCATGAAACCTATTGGATGAAATGCCAGCACTGCAATTCGATGCTGGAAATTGTTTGTAATGGATGATATGCTACAGGATGTTTTGAAATATTCTAATAATGAAATACAAGAAAACATTCTATGTGCATCAATAGTAGTACTCAAAAATATTTTTTTCCATGACATCTCACTATCCGAACAAAAAGCCTTCATAGCAGGAATTTCTTATCCTAATCATCTGAATCTAAAGGATTTATGGAGAAGTGACACATATGGTATTGAGCTTTTTAAAACAATGACACTCAGGAGATTTGGTTTGCTTCAAAATTATCTACATGTTGATGACAAAAAGGCAGGTCAAAAAAGAAAAAAAAAATCTGACCATTTGACTGCTATTCACTCATCACTTGAATAGTCAAGCAGTTTATATAGCATCCAAATACATGACAACTGATGAACAATTTTTGTCATTTCATGCTGTTTGAAGCTTTCAGCAATATAGGCCAACTAAACATTCCAACTATGGTGTAAAAATATATGCCCTAGTAGGTGCAAAGACATTTTACACCTTGAATTTAGAAATTTACCATGGAAATCAGTCACCAGGTCTTTCTTCATGTTGTAATAAACCATATGACTTTATGAATAGACTTGTTGCACCTATTTCAAAAAGAAATGGAAATGTCACATTCAACAATTGATTCACTAGTTACACAAATTTGCTAAAAGAACACCAGCACAGAAGCTATTTGCAAGAACAAAGCCAAGATTCTTTTTTTTAAAAAGTTGCGAGTTTGCAATAAAAAAAATGTATCTTACAATCTTTGGATTTAAGAAAGACATAACATTGGCCTCCTATATGGTAAAGAAAAACAAAATAGTATTGATATTGTCAATACTACACTATATGATAAGATTGATTGTGAGGTCTATAATCCCAGAACTTGGAAAGCTGAGACAGGAAGATCACCACAACTTTGAGCCCAGCCTGGGCTACACAGTGAGTTCAAGTCCACCCTGAATTATATATCGAGAATCAAGGAACTCAGTCCTATTCCTTCCATACCTCCCCCCAAAAATGGGGGAAAGATAAGCACATGTGCTCTCAGTGTAAGCAAGATTTATTTAGGGAACATGCTACCATTATTTCTGAAGATTGTTTAAAGTGTGATAATTGAAGCAAAGATTATTTCTGTGGCAAAGATTTGTTTGTATTTTAATTGTATTTCACATAGGAATTTATTTCTGCTGTTATCTGTTGGAACTTGTAAAAAGGTAAACAGTTCATGTTGAAAATGTTGATTTTTTATTCTACATGCTCATTACATATTCAAAATTTAATATTTTATTGATATTTTAATTTTATGTTAAGTACACATTGTTTAATATGAAAAACTTCATAAAATTAAAGTTAATAATTCATCAATAGAAATATTCCTAAAAAATAAACATGGACATTATATACTCCATAGCATGCCTTTTCTAAAAATTTGCCATGATGCCCCCAAAGCCATGAAAATAAATAAAATAATTGATGGGCAAGGACTTCAGTTGCTTAGTGTGCTTTTCATTACAGATTACATATAACAAATCCATGGGTTCCACATCGGCAGTTTCAATCTATTATAGTTTAAAAATATTCTTGAAAATATTGTGTCAGCATTGAAACTTAGTAGCACTTTTTCTAGTCAGAATTATCTGGTATTGATGGTCTTTCACTTTGACTACCATATATAATATCCACTGAACATACAAACCAGAAATCAGAATTGCTCTTGTCATTATTCTCTAAACAATAAAGTATAACAATCATTTACAGAGAATTTAGGTTGTATTAGGAAGTCTAAGTAATATAGAGATGTTTTAAAATATACAAGAGGATGTGCATAGGTTATATGCAAACAGTGTATCATTTTATAGAAGACTGGAACATTGTGGATATTAGTATTCTTGGACAATTCTAGAACCAATCCTCCATGGATACTGGTGGATAAACCATATTCAATACTTACCAAAATGATGAATACTTTTTATGTAACCCAGGGAAACCTTATGTTTCATATTTCTGTTTATATAAGTTTTAGTTTTACATCTGTTTTGTTTGGTAGTATTTCCCAGTTTTGTTGTACTTCTGATCTCCAGAAATGTAAGATAATATATTTAGGTTTCTTTTGTTGTTCTTTTTTTTTTTTTTTTTTTTGGTACCTAGGATCGAACTCACAACCTCACGCTTGCCAGGCAGGCACTTATGCCACTGAGCTAAATCCTCAGCCCTGTTGTTCTTTTTTGAGACAGTGTCTCACTATGAAGTTCAGGCTGGCCTTCAACTCACTTTGTAGCCCAGTCTGGCCTAGAACTTGCAGCAATCCTCCTGCCTCAGCTTCCTGAGTGTTGGGATTACAGGCGTGTACCATCATGCCCAGCTATTTGTGTTGTTTTAAATCACTAATCTTGTGTAAATTTGTTACATCAGCAATAACAAACTACTGCCTATCCATCCATTCATTCAGCTCATTACAGCCATTGACTTACAGTTGCCATTGCAACAAATATACCTCTGTCTGGAACACTTCTCTCATCTATCTGCCTAGATCTTATCTTGTTTTTCAAGCATAGTTTAAACTATCACTTCCCCTTGGAAGCTTTACCTACACTGGGCTCCTCCACTATCCAGTACCAAACAACATGTCTCCTTTCAACACTCTTTACACTTGTGTTGCCATCCTTAATAATCTTATTCTTGTTTGTATCACTTTACCCCTTAATAAATAATTGGGTAGTACTTTGTTATCCTGTGTTATCTTCTATATTTCTTCAACAATAGAGTAAGCATACAGAGGACAAGGCCTATTTTTCTGTATGTCTACATATACATTATATTTTCTGTCATGTGTTAATCAGCTTTTCAATGCTGGCACAAAATTCCTGACACACGTAAGTTAAAGAAGGAAGGGTTTATTTTGGCTTGTAGTTTCAAAGGCTTTATTGCATGGTTGGCTGGCTCTAAAGCAGAAATATCATGGTAGAAGGGCCTGGTACAGCAAAGCTGCTCACTTCACGAGAGCTGTGAAGCAGGCAGGGTTTGACTGAAGGGCCAAAGGGGAAGTTCTCCAGATACAGCCAGAATTATGTTTTACTAAGCTAAGTGTCTCTCAAACCAATGAAGGTGAGCTGGAGATCTAGCTCAGTTGCATAAGCTCCTGCCTGGCTAGTGCAAGGTTATGAGTTCTATCCCTGGTACAAAAAAAAGCCAATGAAGCTGAAAATAAAGATTAGCCATCATACATCCAAGCGCTTAATATACACTGCTCCAACTCCCCCAAAAAACTGAGGAAAAAAAAGAGCATCAAATAAATGCTCAGTGAAAACAAAATGAACCAGTGTCCTTTGTAATGAATTATTTCTCAGGAACCAAAGAAAGTAATCTGACAATATTTTATTATAATGCATTTTATTATGCTATTTACTAACCTTCAATTCAATTAACTTACTCCTTGGGGAAGAAACCTTAGTAGCACTTTTTTCTAATCAGAACTATCCAGTTATTGATGGTCTTTCACTTTGACTACCATATATAATATCCAATACAGCCAAGACATATTTAGCTACTTGACAAATATTAATTGGATGCCTACTATGTGCTAGTAATGTTTTGAAAATGATGAAACATATGGATAAATCAAAGCTTAATTTCTGGAGGGAGGAAGATATAAAAAATAAGGAATATATCAAGCAAAACACTACAAAGGAAAAATAGTAAACAGATTAATGTATTGACTTCCTCTGGAGTAGAAAATCTGCATTTAAATAGAGAAATAGGAGAAAATAGGTAACAGTGGTTAAAAACAAGGACTCTTGTGCTACATGAAGCTAAATTTAAATTCAGTTCTATCACATACTATGTACCCTTGGACAAATTATTTAACTTATCTTAGCCCAGCTGATTCACTTGTAAAATGGGAATAATAGATGCTCTCTCTGTTCTAAGGTTATTTTGAGAATCCTACAAAATAATTCATGAAAATGTTTAACATGGTACCAGACACAGAGCAAGTAATTAATCCATAGCAGTTATTGTAGTGGTATGCTTAAAAAAATCAATAACATTTCTTAATAACAATATCAAAATCATATCTCCTACACAATGATAAAAAATACATTCATTCACTCTACAAATACAAATATAGAAAGACATAAAGAACTGTTCCACCCAGACTCCTATCTGGGGAATGAGACACCATCACCCCATAATTTTCTGGAGTTTGGTTGCTTAAGACACATGATAGAATAGCACTTTGGAAATTTGCCCTTTGCTGAATTGCTCAACTACAGTGATCCTCCCTTCTGATAGATGCTGCAATGCAAAAGCCAACCTTCTTGTTTTCATGTGGAACTAACCATTCTAGACTCAGCCTAGCTCCAGAACTTCCTGTGAGATGTACAGAGACCTTTGTGGACACTTGTATTTCCCTCTTTCCCTCATAGAAGTGATTTACTAGACCAATCCCCAGTAAACTTGCTCACCAAACTCCATTTCAGAGTCTGCTTCCCCTTGAAAACCTGAATTAAATCAAACAACCACTATGTTGACAAGTTGCTATGTTGCTGCTGAGCAAGATTGGAAAACTTCTGTAAAAGGCCACCTAGGATGTGTTCTAGCCTCTGTTGGGCCGTGTGTTCTGTCACATCTACACAGCCTTCTTATTCTCATGGGAAAACAGCCATAGGCAGCACATAAATGATTGAGTGTGGCTGTTTCCAATAAAAATTTACTTTATGGACATTGAATTTTTATTCCATGTAATTTTCACATGTCACAAAATATTGTTTTTTCATAGCCCATTATCACCATGTTTGCTCTGTGCCTTAACTTCCTCTTTCTACATAGGATTACTTCAAAAAAATCCCAGACATCATATTTCACATCTATATATTTCAGAATGATCTGAAAGACAAAAGCAGCCTTTTTAAAATGCAGCTACTCTATTACCATCACAAATAAATGTTTAATGACAAATACGTAGGGGTCATATTTCCTCTACTGCCCTTTGCTGCCCTTTCCTCCTGTTTTATAAATATTAATGGTTTTTGAAGTTTGTTAGAAATTGTATCAAAACAAGTTCACATTTAACCTGTAAGCATCTTATCCTTCTTTGCCTTCATATTTCATGTACTTTTGTTGTTGTTGATAATAAATTAGGTATTTGACCAATTTTAAAAACCATTTAAAAATAGAAAAGATATTCTTAATCCATAGACTTTCAAAGCAGGCAGCAGGGTAGATTTGGCCAATGAGCAATAGTTTGCCAAGTCCTGAGCTTGGAAAGGGTTCGACGGTACCATGGTAGTAAATGAATTTGGTACATGGTACAGGATTTGATAACATGATATCTAAGTATTTGCACCTTCCTTTTGAGTATACGAAAGGTGTTTTACTGGCTCCAGGTCAAGAGCACATAAAGAAAAAGAGGAAAATGGGTAAAAAATAATATTCATAATTGTATTTAAACTTTGATGCCACCAAGAAAATCGTGCATAGCAAAACAGAACTAAATGTTTCATGTTTACTCTTGTGGTGCTTTTTCATTTCAAAAACTTTATCTCCACCAGTAGACGAATTAGGGAATATGAGTGACTATGTCGTGACTATAGCCATAGGAACGTGATCATTCAAAAATAAAAACACAATTGTAAGTTGATACAGCATTAATATTTACAAAGTATATCAAAATGATCTACTGATACAGAATAGAGAAAAGATATACAAATATATACTTTAAAAAGTGTTTGAACTTATCTTTCTACCCAAATATAGACACCTTCTGTAGTTCATTTCCTTCAATAAGAAGCAATTCAGATGACTTTATTTTATATATATATATATATTTTTTTTTTTTCTATCCTGAAATATTTGGGCTTTTAAATTTGTCATAGTGTTTGTTTTTATTTTGCTTGTTTTTTCCTCCCAATTTTTATATTCCCTTTTCTTTTTTGACCATTTTTATTTACACTTTATTTGTGTACAAATTTGTCTTTGTCATTCCTTATGGATCCTTTTCTCATATTCCTTCATCATGGGTAATATTGAGATTTCTACTTCATTCACATCTGATTTCCATGGGGCTAGGGATTTAGCTCAGTGGCATAAGCGCCTGCTTTGCAAGCGCGTGGTCGTGAGTTCAATCCCTGGTACCAATAAAAAAAAACACCTTCCCATCTGACTTCCAGCCAACCTTTGCTTCTCTAGCTTGTGACTTCCTTTCACAAGTCCCTCCTGCACATTCTCAGAATAAATGAATCAAGTGTTACTTTGGGTTTGAGTAAGTGAGAGGAATGGAAGTACGGATCCATGAACTCTCTCTATGGATTCACGTTGCTGTACTGAGAAATATGGAGACTAGGAGTGCTGATCTCAGTGGACACTAACTGCAACAGGCGGCTGATGACTATATCCCTGGCTTTTGAGGTCTCTAGGTTCTTCTCTCTGGACACATGAAGACTAATTTGGTCCACATTTGTCATGATGAGTTCAGATGTCAGGATCTGGGTAGGAGAACTGTCGTGAAACATAGTGTCCATAATGTACTGCTTATATAACTCCACCACCTTCTGCTCCAGGTACTCGTTCAGCACTGCATTTGAAATAGGATTCTGCATTTGCAGGCTGCTTTTCTCTTTGATACTGGTTATTCTCCAGTAGGATGAGTGGCGTTGGATAGGCTTTTGGGGGAAGTCACTGGGCTGAGTGGAAAGGGAATCCTCCATGGGCAAAGAGATTTCAGATGACTTCAGCAAAGGACCATAATCAAAACTGCTCTCAGAGAGAAAATCTGTTGTCACCGAGTTAATAGCCATCACCTGGCCCCCTGCAATTTGTAAGTCATTATAATTCTTGCAAATACTTTTGCAAGAAGGTGGAACTAAATAGGTTTCTTTGCTAGGGTCCCTGTATATTTCAACTGCAGCCAAGTTTGGTCTTTCAAACACAGGATTGGGGTTTGTGAGCAACACTGTGTCTCTTTTACTTATGCTACGTTGGCTCTCTCTGGAACGCACTGGAGAAATAAACTTGCCAGAGGATTTGCAGCTCACATAAAGACTTCTGACTTGGGTTTCATCCACAGAGGAATAGGAAAGAGCAGCGACAGAACTTGTCTCCTCTTCTTTCTCTTCAGTCACCTGCTCATTATAAGTTGCACAATTCCAGTGAATGTCATTCCAGTAGGCAAGTCCGCTGAGATAACCTTCAGACAGCATTCTGGAAAGAGAATTGATGAGTAACTTTGGAGAAAAAAAAAGACTAGAATTTTAAAATTTAAAATTTTAGCTGTTGAGATCCAAAGAAAAAGGATGATGAATGAATTCACTTTGTTCACTCACCAAGCCATTACTAATCCTGCTGCATTCCAGAATTTAAGCATGTCCAGGAGATATAAAGATGAAAGGATACAGTTCCATTTTTTCAGGAAGTTTCCCACTATGGGAAAAAATAAGCCGGGTAGAATAATTCCAATTTTATATCATCTAGAACTATAATCGTGATAGGCTTAAAGGAAATAGAGAGGAAAGGACCCCGGGCAAAGTGGGAGAAGTCACAAGATATGTACAGGAAATGTAGCATTTCCACTAAATGGTGAAAGGGTAAGTAGGAGTTTAAGCCCTGGCCAAGTTATAAAAGAATAGAGTGACATGGTCTATTCACACATACCAAGAAGCTGAGCATGAGGACAGGGGGCTTGGGAAATAAATACTCTGGAACTGGATTGTGAAGGGACTTGGGAATTAGACAAAGAGATTTCTGTTCTGTCCCATAGAAAATGAAGAGTGATTGAGAAGTCATAGATTGAAGAGCAACATGGCTAGTGGGCTATGAGAAAAACAATGAAGAGATCTGTGGCAAATTCTGCTGGAAACAGGAGCTATATCTTACTCATCTTTGCATTTTACCTCTTGGGGGTAAAATAATTATTTGTATTTGGGAGAGACTCGATATATATTTTTAATTTGAATGAAACAACAATGGCATGGTATAAAATTAACTTGTGCTCGACACATTATGCAGGACTACAGAATTTTCCTTCCCTTTGCAGCACAAGATGGATTATTTTTCTATCCCTCTCACTTCTCAGAATACATTCTGGAAATGTCTGTGCACTTGATCAATATGTTTACCTCTACCCTAGTTAGCAGAGAGCTTTCCTGACAGTGGGCTTTCCCTACACCTGCCTCCCATCCCCACCCTCAGCAGTTGTCACTGAAGTCTGGAGAGTCTAGAATAGTTCAGAAACCAGCAGCTGCATTTTCTAAAAAGGGAAGGCACTGGCATTTCTGGCACTCGAGCAATAGGCCACAGTGAGGATAACTGTCCCTCTTTGGTGTTGAGGGTTAAGTTTCTAAAACAGACCTCTAAACTTGACCTTAAAATTGGAAAGTGAAATTAGTAAAGAAGGATCATTTTTTTTAACCAGACATAAAGGTTCTTTTTAAAAATGTCAGCCCCTCATTCATGTAGTTATTCTTTTCCAAGTCAATAAAATAGGTTCCTCTTTTTTGTTTCATTTTGTTTTGTTTTGAAATAGAGTTTCTTTCTCATCTGGGACTCGCAGACCTCCTGTCTCAGCCTCCTGAGTGCATGTCTCTTTTTTTTAATTGTATAAGAATAATGTTATAAAGGTTTATTTTCTTTTTTAGAGGTATATTCCGCAAATTAATCAATTATTTAATGTTTACTATATTATATATTGGAAACACAGTTAAGTGCAATGATGATACAAAGCTAAAGGTCTCCAAAAGATCTATAAATAATTACAGGATTGTATGCTAAACACATTTACAGGATAAAGAAAACATTTTCCTTTGCAAACCAGGAGTGGTGGTGCATACCTGTAACCCCAGCACTCGAGGGACTGAGGCAAAAAGATCATCTCCAGTTCAAGGCTAGCTTGAACTACATAACAGGAACTTGTCTCAAAAAACCAAACACAAAAATAACAAAAGGAAAGCTTGTCTTTCCCTAAAGAAAAGGATACTTTGTAAGTACATTCCACCCTCAACAAACCCAACAACTAGTTACATATGTGGGAACATAAAAGAGACTAGCATAAAGGCCTAATAGTAACGCACTGATTTGTTCATCCTAATCTCCAGTAGGCTTCCAAATATGCTTTGCAAACACTTAGCAGAGATGACAGTTTGGGGAAAATGTCTTTTGAGATACCTTAGCTTAAACTTTGAAACATGAGAATTCAGAACTATGAAGGACTCAGGGTGTAATATTTATGCATCAATAGCTATCATCAAGAAATGAACTAATAACAAATGCTAGTGAGTCTATGTGGAAAAGGGAACACTCTTTCACTGTTGATGAGAGTATAATTGGTACAACCAGTATGGAGAGTCTTCAAATAACTAAAACTAGAGGTTCCATTTGATCCAGCTATTCCCCTTCTTGGTATCTTCCTGAAAGAGTTAAAAGCATCATACCACAGAGATATATGCACACCTACGTTTATAGCAGCACAATTTGTAATAGTCAAAACTTAGAAGCTTCCCAGATGCCCATCAATAGATAAAGAAAATGTGGTAGTATTTGGCCATAAAAATACTACTCTGCCACAAAGAAAGATAAACTTGAGGTACATGGATGCACCTTGAGACCATACTTTTAAGTGAAATAAATCAGACACATATGTTTAAATATTAAAACATTTCTCTTCTGTGAGAAACCAAAAGCATAAATAAGGACCAAGATGGCTGATAGATATCAGGAAGTAGTAAGAAAATGTTCAAATGGGAAGGGGAACTGAGGAGGGGAGGGGGGAATGGAAGAAAGGGAAAAGAAAATAAGACAATAAAAGGAAAAAAGTAGTAACAAAGCTTTTTTAAATGATGAAGGAGGAGGAGTTGAAGGATGGGGAGGAGAATGGTAAAAAGTCAATATATACTATGTACAGGTATAAATTTCCTATGATGAATGCAATCAATATGTATGACAAATATGTTCTAATAAACAATAAAGTTTTTAAAAGCCCCCAAATACATTTGAACAAGTTTTCCAGGGTATGATGATGTGACTCTACAAAACGACCTTCATTCACAGATATACAAATCGCTGTAAGTTTTCACATCAAAGAAAGTAGCATAAGGATGATACTTGTCCCCACTCAGTAAAAAATTGTAGAGTATTAGAAAACAATAGACTCGAGGATACTGAATCTCCACGGAAGGAAACAGTATAGCTCCGGAGAGGATTGGAGAGTCAAGAGCACATGAAGCCTGTATCCTATCTCCCACATAGAATCTGAGGAGGTTCACAACTCTCATGCCCAGTATGGTGTGGCAAGGGAGCAGAAAGAGAGACAGCCATATGAGTTGCCTGGCTGAACAGGCTTAAGGCTGCCATATCATGTCTCATGACACACAAGCATGTGACTGAGAGCCTAAACCCTGGAGAATACCTGGAGGCGAGATGGAAAGACGGCAGACATCACTCCCACAGAGGGCTAACCAGGGGCAAGATGAATGACCTGGGTATAAACATGACTACAAAGGCAAAGACAACCCCTTCTACTTCCCCATTTATGTACGTAAACAACCTGTAACTTAGATACAAACCCAGTGAGAGAGCCCTGAAGGAAAACTTGAGATGTGTCTCTAAAGAATAAAGCAAAGGAGCCTGAGTGCACGTCTCAGCCCTCAGGAAACTGAGGCACCATAATCACCGTGAGTTCAAGACAGGCTGGGATACCTAGTGAGTCCAAGGACAGCCTAAAATACATAGCAAAACTCACACTCAAATTAATTAATTAACTAATCAAACAAATAAGACAGGAATATAGCTGTGGTTCCTTAAAGTAGGGGATACCAGTAGAGGGGAGAATTTCTAACCTGATAAGAGATCAATTAAATTTAAAAATATGCATATTGGTGCTGAGATCCAAGAACTTACTTAACGGAGAGCCATCCACTTACTCAGCTCCCAGAATTTAGCACGAAGGGCCTGCGCTTTCTAGGCAGTCTACCAGGAAAACTGTTCTAGGGAATC
>PVJX010044835.1:0-12998 GCA_004027295.1 Dolichotis patagonum | reverse complement strand
GCATTCACAGATGACTGGAAGTTGAGGCTGAAAGTTGATGGCACAGATGAATACAGCTGAGCATGCAGATGAAGCATGACTTTCCACTTGGCTGCTTGACTTCCTTTCTTCATGGTGACAAAATTCCAAGAGGGTGTATCACAAGTGACAGAGAACCAGGTGGAAATTGTATCCTGTCTGTCATTTAACTTTGCAAGATACAAAGCATGCCTCTTCCATATATTATTAGTCAAGGGGTTCCAAGCATCACCTCATGTTCAAGGGCAGAGAATACAGACTTTACCTCTCCAAGAAAGCAGTGTCAGACCTATCAGGTTACAGACATAGAGATTTTAGATTCTTGTAGTATATTGCTGTCTTCTCAAATTGTTAAATTGCTTTTCAAGCAAAAGTGCAGCACTTTGGCTTCTCTCATGCCCTTCAGTAAGGCACAAGAATTCTTGAATCTTTCTTTTGCTAATAATAGTGTAGCCTTTAAAAATTTTCCTAATTTGATGGTGAATATAGCTTTAAAAATTTATTTCATATACCTGTGATTACTGTTATGGTTTTTGTCTAGATGTCCTCCAAAGCCTCATGTGGTCGTAGGTGGGGTTTTTCAGAGGTGGCTGAATGTAGAGTACGTGATGCTGGGATGAAGTGGGTGATGTCAGGAGTAAGGGTGTGTGATTACTAAAGCAGTCCATGGATTGGTTTGGCCTCATTCTGGATGTGGATAATGGAATGGCCCTCCTTGGATGTGAGTGCTGCTCGCCTCAAGGGCAGGCAGCCTGGATAGAATATAGGGTCAGAAAGAGGTTTGATGCTGTATCTTGCTGCTTTTGTTGTCTCCTGCCTTCTACTTTCTACACCATGAACTGTTTCTACTCTTCCATGACCTTTGCCATGCCATCTTACCTTTCAACCAGTTGATTATGGATTGAAAGCTCTCTAAACTGTGAGCCAAAATACACCTTACCTTTAGATGTCAGGTAGTTTGTCTAAGCAATGACAAAAGTAGCTAAGATAATTGCCAACAGTATAATTATTGCTTTACGT
Source organism: Dolichotis patagonum (assembly GCA_004027295.1). Lineage (NCBI taxonomy): Eukaryota > Metazoa > Chordata > Mammalia > Rodentia > Caviidae > Dolichotis > Dolichotis patagonum. Next base: position 11,960 of record PVJX010044835.1, on the reverse strand, counting down.
GTTTGTCACTTTCGAGAATATTTATTGTTCATGTAGATTTCTCACTTAAAGTATTTTGTAATTGTTTCCTGATTTCTTAAAAATTAGGGTTATATTTTGGCAAATATTTCCTAGTTTTTAAAAAATACAATGTGCAAACTTTAGTTTTGGACACAAATTCCAGCTTTTATGTAATTTTATCTAAGAAATTTATTTTTATTTTTATCCTTTTACCTGAGAAATTTCAACTTTGAGTTATAATTCATTTGTCAATTTTATCTAATGTTTAATTTACTTTTAATTTATTGTGACTTTAAATTGCCAGTCTTTCTTCATCTTGGATTGTTCTTCTCTATTTTATCAATGTCCTAGAGATAGCATCTCGAATACTGAAGACAATGTTAAGTGCACACTTAATAAAATACTCTCATAGCTTAGTACTATTTCTGAGGAAAGAAGATTTTTTAAAACTTTTATTTCAAAAAGAATAAAAGAAAATGAGAAAGGACACAAAACAGGGTCATTAAAAACAAAAGGATGGACATAGCACATGATTAAAACCACAGCACAAGGTGATCAACAATGGTTACTATGCTGTCTCTTGTTATCTTTGATAGCTTTGCCTATAGCACCAGGCATAGTAAAATTGAATATAGGAGTACAGAACAGAACAATATCAATAAAAACAAAACACTGGAGACATTATAGGGCTTCAAAAGCAGGTAATAGTCAAACCAGAATGGGTATCCTAGTGAATCTTATAATTTTCAGAGCAGTTGCCTGTACTCTCAGACTTGATACTATCAAACCTAATAGATTTGGGTAAAATCAGTCAAAACAAGACAGCAATGTAACAAACCAGATTCAAATAAGATCAGTCATAATAAGACAGTGTAAGTAATACAGGGCTTCAGATTAAGTTAATAGGAACTTAAGGATGGTTAATGTAGTATATCCTGCTATTTTTGGAATAGCTGTCTGTGCCCTCAAGTCTAATACAAGTAGACAGACTGGAACAGAATATAACAAGCTAAACAGTGATGAGAACAATGTGGATTTTAAATCCTGATACACTGTTAACAATGTCCTCTGCCTTTTTTTAGACAATTCCTTCCCTTTCACTTTCACAGGGTGCATTGTACGCTTTGGATCCCATTAACTCCTTTAGTTTTTAGATTAGGGAGGTAACCAGCTATTTACCTAAGTGGTTCTGAACCTTTTTACCCCTGAGCTTGATCTTAAGTTGTATTCCTTTACTTACAAAAGCCTCAAGGTTTTCCTTCCTTATAGCTGAGTAGTTCTCCACTGCACAAAAGTGTCATGTCTTTTCAACCTATGTGCAGCTGATGGACAAGCTACCCTTATTTCCCTCTGGTTCCCTGTCACATAGAGTGTTATTTTCTCATCTTTGACTTTCAGTCCATAAATCCTCTTTCAGGTTGATTATATTTCCTATACAGAGCATCTTGATGGACCCTATCTCCTGATCTACTCTACCTGTGTTTCTTTTTGTTAGTGTATCAAGGCCATCTATGTTAAGAGATTATTGCCAACCTTCTCTTGACTCATCTCTGCCATGCTATTTTTCTGCTGTTGGTTGTCTACTTTTTCCCTTCATTCCAGGATCTGTTCCATTCATTGAGGCTTCTCTGCCACTGTTCCTGGAATCTTGGTGTTTTTTTTTCTCTCTCTCTAGGATGTCCTTCAGTATTTTTTGTAGGGTTGAATTGGTGGTCATGAACCCCCCCAGTTCCTCTTTGTCATGGAAGCATCTTGTTTCTCCATTAATTTTGAGAAATAGTTTTGCAGGGTACATCAATCTGGGTTGGAGATTATTTTCTTTCAGGGCTTGGAATACTTTGCTCCAAGCAATTCTTGATTGGATGGTTTGTGTTGAGAAGTCTGTCGTGATTCTGATGAGTTTTCCTTTATAGGTGATCTTTTCTCTGGCAGCTTTTAATATTCAGTTCTTGTGTTGGATTTCTGGGATCTTGATTATTATATGTCTGAGTGTAGATCTGTTTTGATTGTAGCTGGCTGGGGTTCTGTATGCTTCATATATCTGAATATCATTTCCTTTTCCTATGCTTGGGGAGTTTTCCTTAATTATATTTGTGAATAGCTTTTGTATTTCATTTGTGCTTATCCCTGCTTCTTCACTCACATTTTTTATTTCTAAGTTATAGATCCTCTTGTCCTCTTTTAGCCTTTGTATTGTTACTTCCTGGTTCCTTGTTATTTTTAAGAGATCTTTCCTTTGCAATCACACATTGTGAGCCTGTCTTCAAGTTTTGATAGTCTATCTGTAGTTTCTTTCAAGCATTTTTGCCAGCTTTCAATGGAGTTTTTAATTTCCCAGTAATCTCTTTGAATCTGTTTCATGTATTCCAGATTTTTAAAAATATTCTTCATTAGTTTCCCTCCTTTTTCTGTACTCCTTCATTCTTCCTTCTGTGTCTTGTTCAGAGGTGCCTAGCATTTATTTTATTAATCTTCTTATATCTTGCTTTACTTGTATTAGTGTTTCAGTTTTGAGTTCTTCTGTAATGTCAGAAAGATATTTCTTTATGTCAGCTGATGTTGTTTCCGATATTGCATGTTTGCTGCCCTCAGTCTCTTCTGTGTTTACCTCTCCTGACCCATATTCCCTGGGTTGGCAGTTGGAGACATTTTCTTGTTTATTTCTCTTGTCATTTTTCTGGGTTTTTTTGCAGACAGGTGTATAGTGGAGGTCCCAGGCCCTTTCTCTATTAGTTACAGTTACTGTGAAGTGTGCTGGGTAGGGATTGCTGCCCTCTCCAGTTTGCTGTTGATCACTGAGGTAGGAGCAGGGATGGTGCAGGCTGGCCCCTCCCCTCTGAGCTAGCCAACATCTGGGGTCTTCACCACATTAGTGTGTGCTGCATGGACATAATCGGTTCTGGACAACTTCAGGGTCAAGTTCATCCCTGGCTACTGGGACCCAGTCCAAGCTGTTCCCACCAATCCACTCTGTGCCAGGAACAGCCAACTGAAGCCACTATGGTTCCGAGTTCAGGTCTTTCCTGGCCGATTCCAAGATGTTGCCCAGCCAGTCACTCCCTCCTGTAGGAGGACCTAATTCCAAGCACTCACTGTGGGCCAGTGCAGATATCCATGCCTGTTCTGTTCTCCATTGTGAGGTGTCCTCCTGCCGAGGTCCTTGGTCTCACCAACCCCCAACTTCAGCATGACCACAAGTCGGATTGCTCCAATGAGAGCATGTCTGGCTCCAGCCTTCCGTCCATGTTTTACTTTTCTTTTTTTTCCTTTTTCCTTGGTTTCTTCCTGGGTCATGAGAATCCCTCTCCTTTCATCTAGTCTTCTCCATGGTGTTAAATTCTAGCTTCTGAGTTGTTTCTCGCAGAGAGCTTCTTTATCATGGTACTTATCTATCTGCCATCTTGCCGCCATCTGGAGGAAAGAAGATTTTGTAATACTTTTGAAAGATTGTTCTCTTTTATGTTCATAAAAAATATAAAAAAGCACTCTTACTACTTCACTGAAAAGATAAAACTAAATTTCATAACACAGTAGCTAAAGCATAGCCATAGATAATATAATTGTGCATCATAATCTTAAAATAATGGTCAAAAAGTTACTCAGAGCACAAGTGATAGACTAAAAAGACCCTCTCTACAAAGAAGAAACATAATAGCACAACACTTTCTTTTCAGTGAACTAAGAGAAACTAGTAATATAAAAGAAACATATTAGTATACATATTAAAATATTTTTAAACAATGGAAAAGGTAATTTAGGGAATCATTTGAACTTCTTATTTATCTTCTATTTTTCTCTCTCTCCTCCTCTATATTTTTTCTTCATATAAGAGAAACTATATGATATTTAAGTTTGTATGTCTGTCTTATTTCATGTTAACATTATGTTCTTACAGTGCATTCATTGGCCTACAAATGCCTCAAGTTTATCTCTTTTATGGCAAAGTAGTACTCTACTGTATATCAATTCCAGTCTTGTTTTTCTATCTAGGATATTTTCATACATTCTGTAACTTCCCTTATTTGGTCCCCTCTTTTAGCAGGGAGTATGTGTTTACTAAACAATGTACCATAATCTGTAAAATTATTTAAGAATCAAGCTGGGTTCTTAGCCAAGTATATCAGAGGAGTGTACCCTTTTCCAACAGAAAGAAAAATAAGAATGAGTTGTAATGAGCATGATGGTAAAACTTACTGGAGCATTGGTATCTGGGGAAATGGGAAGGAGCTTCTGTGTCCAGTGGAGCTCTCAAATCTCTTTTGGGAAGGACAGTGCAGGATGAAGAAATGGAGACAAGAGTCAGAATGCAGAAAGCTGAGGCCAGGTGGAAATTCCTCTCCTGGTGGGAGAAAAAGGACTACCCAATAACTGCAGTGCATTTATTTATACACTATGAAGGCTATTGTCAATTGAAACCCCTCCATCTAGCAACTTGCTTGCTTAGCTCACCTCAAGCACCTTGCATTCTCAGAGCTTGTTCATGTGGCTCACCTTGGCTGCTCTGTGTTCTTGGGGCTGGTCTTGCTTTAGCCCCACATGTGTGATCAATCTCCAGCGTCATCCACTCCCCATGGGGAGCAAGGGTCAAGATAATTATTATTAGGTTATTAGAATGAACCAGTTCATTAGGAACTCTTTCACCTCTTTTTGTCCCCCCCCTTAAATTAGGTGTGTGTGAGTCAGGATCTCTTGTACAGGGAATGCTGCCAAGTTTCTATACATTGCTGTTACTGAAGACATGCCAGAAAAAATTTCAGAAAAGGGACCTATAGGACATTGAACACAAATTGACTTCAAGTATGTTTGGACTTCAAAAGATGCAGTCTGCAGTAATGCTTGGCTCTAAATGAGCAAAGAGTTACAGATCAGCCCTGGATCTATAGATATTTCATGGAAAGAAGAGAACAAGACCTTTTAATACTGGTGGTATTGAAAGTACCATCCTCATATACTGAGGATATGATGGATTGAATCTATAGGACAGATAGATAAAGATAAATATGCAAACTTTAAAAAGCAAGGCAATAATATTCTTAGTTATTTCTATCCATGATTATTATACAAAGGTTAACATAAAAGTGTGAAATTTTTATAAAGCTAAAAAATCATTATATATAGTTTATTCCAGTAATAATCCCCTCAGAATTGGTTATTGCCACTATTAATGTCTAGCTAGTTAGAGTGTTAATGGTCCATAGCAAAAAACTGCTGGTAATGACTGATTTCAAAGGGATTATTGCTTAATTAATGGCATTCTACCTATCCTTACTCATTTTTGTAAGTATCATTTTTATTATTGGCTTTTAAAACCTTGAACCTTAGTTTATTACACTCAAAAGAATATCAAGGCAGATAAAATAGATAATACTTTCCTGATTATGGTTAGCTTTATAATGTATGAGCATTTCACTAAATTATTTCAGTATTTTTTTGTCTCATACTAATAAAATTTGACCCACGACTTGAGTGATTTATAAAAATATAACAAGAAATTTGCATTCATTTTAGATGAAAAGAAGGCTAAACTTTTTCTGAATTTTTGTAAGTATCATTTTTATTATCGCACTTTTCCCATTGTGGTTGGGTTAATAATCAGGCAATACAAATAGGATGAAATATTTTCATTTGAGAACTGTCTTAGTTCATGCTGCAGATCCTGGGCAGGACGGCATGTGACCTGTATTTTGTTAACTCGACTTCAGAGTGGTTATCTAGTTTTCTGATTTTCACTTTCACAATTTATAAAATGAAGTGATTAGACTAGCTGATCTTCTTGCTATTCATAGCTATTACATTGTATAATAATTAACTACATTTTAAAATGGGAATGGAAGAAGATGTTTGCATTACAGCAGTAGAAAATTCTTTTTTAGTAGACTGACCATATAGGATATTTATTGGGACCTTGACCTAGGACCATTGATCTCCTACTCAGAAGTATGGTAACAGAATAGAACACAGAAAAAACATATTTTAGTTACAAGGGGCACCAGGATAGTCAAAGCCCAATGACAGATGGGGACATGAGGCACCAGTGTCCTTGGACTTTATGAGGTACACAGCATGAGTGGGGGGTGTGCTACTGGGCTGCAGGAAGTAGTGTGGGGTACACTGATGACTTGGTCAAGGCTCAAGAATTGAGGAACAATGCATTTTTGGAGAAGCACATAGAAACAGCTCAGATTAACTGCTAACCTGATTGTGTAGTAACAGTGACTACTGAGTCTGACAGTATTTGCACGAGTCAAGTCCTCAGCTGTCATGTTATCTTGCTTTGAGGTGCAAGAACTTCACAGACTGTTTGCTGGTCTCAGCTCTGGCTTTTGGTTTAAAGATTAATCTGTCCTTAAGCTATATCAGAGATCTTACCACAAGTCAGCTAAGCCTAAAACAGATTCTCAATTTATTTTTATGCTAATTAACTAATTTTAATTATTGCCTGCTCTGTACCACATCAGGTTGATCCTAAGCAGATTTTGAATTATTCCTTATACCAAGCACAGATTTTTGAGTATTGTGCAGAGTTAAATGGGATCCATCTGGGTTTTGGAAGGTAGACATATTTTTGTTGTGACAATTTTAAGTTTTGTGGATTTTGACTCAATTGCTTCTAACCATGTAATCTGAGTAACCTTGGCAATTGAAATGTGTTGATTTCATTTTCTTGTCTGATATACAATGCTGAAATGACATCAATCAATGCAAAAAAGAAATCTCCCCCCACAACAAATTTAAGTAGCTGAAATTATGAAATTCCTAAACTACATGTTTCATGTTGTTTACTTTGTGAACACATCTACTGAGATTTGAAGCTGAAAGATTACAAGTTTTTCCTCCAATTTTGGTTCTCAAAGTATATTCTGGGAACCCTGAGGACTGTGAGACCCTATTTGGGGGTCCACTAACTCAAGCTTTGTTTTGAGAGCACTACTATGCTCTTTTTATTCATACTCTCAGGAGAGTACAATGGAATTTCTGTGAGGTTTCACGATGTGTGATAATATTGTACAATATAATAAAATGTGTGACTATTTGGAAGATCTGTGTGTGCTAGTGAATCAGTATTTTCCAAATAACCAAGGCATGATGTTTAAACAGTTCTGCTTGGACAAAGGCTTATTTTTGAAGTACAAGACACACCAATGGATGCCAATGTAGCAGAATATGAAGAATTTATTGATTTATTTTGAAAATTTAAAACTTTATTGATTAAGTGATTTCACTTTATGAGAAATCATCAAAAAACTATCACTTGTTGAGCCTTGGTGAAATATCAAAGAATATTACAATGATCTAAAAAGACTACTTGAATAATCCTCCTGTTTTGACTGTAATATGTGAAAGTCTAGATTTTCTTCACATAGTTCAGATAAAATGACATTGGTTTTCATGTGATCTGAGTGTTCCTTAAGGTTTTAGTGCAAATTAAATCCCCATTGTAGGGTGTTAAGAGTATGGAATGATAATTTGTCTATGATGTTTCAATGTGTCTTTGGTAAATGATTGGCATTTGATAAGAACATTAGGGTAGGTCACCATGATTAAATCCTGGTTTCTTCATAAGAAGAGGGAGAGAGACCAGGTACACAGATAATAAACACTCCCTGTCTCTTGGCATGTGATGTCCTACGTGGCCTCAGGACTGCCAACATAAAGGCCATCCATGTGTTCAAACTCTTAGCCTTGCACTTTTGGAACTAAGACCCCGCCAAAATATTTCTTACTAAAGTAGCCTGCCACAGGTATTTCATTATAGTAACAAAAATGACCGAATACATTAAGTATTTAAGTGAAAAAATATTATTTGAATATAAAATGATAGTAGGTTTATACAACATCATCCTTGTAATATTTAGATTTACATCTTGGAAGGTATGTAGAAGAAAAACAAATTGGCCCACCTGAAAATGACTGAAACAGATAGTTCAACGTGATGTAACCTTGTTATTTTCAGAAGCTTATGTAATATATCCTGAGACCCGAACTTTGTGTTTCAGTACCCTGGAGTCCTTAGCCCCAAATCTGTATTGTTGTGAGGGTGGACAGACTCTTGCTCTTCTGTTCAGAAGAGAACTGACTTGAGAATGTATCATGGCATCTCTGTGCAGTAGGCTTTTTAGTGCACTTTAGCCTTTACGCAGAGCAAAGCAGTGGGGAGAAGGCATCAGTAGGAATGAGCCATGACATTTACTTCTCCTTCACTTAAAAATGCTGAATTGTCAGTAGACTTGAATCTTTGAGTGCATCTCTAATTTGAGTTCATACAGATATGAAGCAAACTGCAAGATCCCACTACTTTGGTATTAAAATCAGTCTTTGGAAAAATATAAAAGGCAGAGCTATGAGTTTCACATTTGCTTTCAGCTTGTGTGATTAAAGAGAAGGTTAACCTCACATCCTTCAATGCATGAAGCATCTGTAACAAGAATTCTGCAGAGCGGCTTAAGATCTTCCTTTTCTGTGCGTTGGTATAAAAAAAAACACCCCAAAACAAAAACAACCCTCCGCAAAAATCCTGGATTAGATTCTCACAGGGAATTTTGTTTTATTCCAAGAAGTTGTGCCCAAAAATACAAGTTTAATTGATCATCCTCACCCTTACCCTCCAATGTCAACATAAACTGAAGTTCTACAAATCCTAGACAATTATAGTTCACCTCAAGAAGTTATCTGTAAATGTGAGTAAAGAACTGTGCTGACAAAGTACCTTTTTAATCATAAATGCATTGGACAAGCTCAGGCCTCAAAGAAAAACATCCCTATGGCTTCATCTTTGGAAGTTGACTGGAGTTACAAAGGAGATCGCATCTTCAGACCCCAAAGGCAAGGGCAAGTGCAAGGGTAAGGAGGAGTCTAAACACTTTTACAAGTTCATGCTAAGTGTTGATGATACATTGTTTGCTACCTTCCACAGTGTTAGCATTTTAAAAGTGGTTACATGGGTGTCAAACTAGAATAATTAATGTGGAAAAGATTTTTGAATATAGGAATGGATAATGGTAAAGTAGGATGCACATATTGGGCACTGATTTCTCAAGGTTACATCACACAACAAAGGGGAAGACTACTAATAAAACAATAATTAGATAAAAATGGAATAAATATTGAAAAAATGTACTAATAAGGGGGACTATTAGAGGGCTGGCTGAGTGGTAAGGAGCTGGGGGAGGGTGATAGCGAAGGTGGATATAATCAGAGCTCATTATCTCCATGTATGAAAATGTCATAAAGAAACCCATTATTTTATATAACCAGTATGCAGGAAAATTATATTTTATGAAGGAAAGAAAAGTCTGCTAATAAAATTAACCATTCTCTCACACACACTCGTGGCAAATTGTTAATAACCCTCTTAACTTTGTAGGTATTTTCGTTGGCGTTGTAGTCCAGTGTACAGCATAAATTTTTACTAGGAGATGGCAACTGTATTTACAAACAGAAGTTCTCAGAAGATTTATTTTTTAGTATGAAGAGTTGAACTCAGGTCTTCACACTTACCCGTGAGTGCTGTGCCCCTGAGCCATATCCCCAGCACACTTGGAAGAGTCTATCACTCACCTGATAGGTAACCCTTGGCTCAGCCTGGACTTACTCTTCCTTCTAAACTTGAGAAGGTCAGCCTAAACTCAAACCAGTGTTGCTTCAGATTTCAATAACACTCATGGTTGATAGGTATATGACTGAATCCAATATTGAAAATCTTTCCGCATTTTTAAAAAATTTTATTTAAAGAGAAAAAACAAAACAAAACAAAACAGAATAGAGGATAGCAACAATACAGAATTCCAAGGAAAAAAGGAAAAGAACAACAACAAAAAATCCTAAGAAATTATTACTTGCCAAATTACATACTGACTTCTTGGAAATAGTTGTTCAAATTACAAACTTAAAACATGTAAAGTAGACATTCAAACAGTGAGACTGTTAACAGTTCTGCTCCACGATCTGACAAAAACTGCAATATGGTCATCCATCTTACCCACTCAAACATACATGCAATTATATCAAAAGGGTAAAATTAAACACAACAAAACAGAACAAAGTGGGTCACAAGAAAGCAGTGTAAGAGACATAAATTTCAAAACTAGACAATTGGAGATATTCACTCTCTATCAAATTGACTCTTGTTTTCTTCCAAATAGTTGTCCATATTGTCACATACAGGGAATTCACATGAAACCACATAGTATGGAATTGATCTGAGCAGGATGAGGAGGGTGTTTCAGGTCTTCAAGACCAGACATTAGGGAAGCCAAGAACATTCTCCTCAAAACAGCTGTCCATACCTTCATATGTGTTGAACTTAAACAAGACAAAGCAAGCTAAAATCACTTAGAACAAAAAGTGATAGTTTTGCTGGATTGCACATCATGACATTGTGGAATCAGCACTGGGTACTGTAGTGTCTCTTTTTCTTCAAAGTAGCTGTTCATTTCAGCATGTGTTATATAGTTGGTTCTCGTAAACTGTTTATAAGCTCTACACATGCATGAGTCTCTAAATGTATATCTATCTTTTCTATATTAGAGGTAAAAACAAAACTAAGCAAGATAAAAGAAAACAATTCATAGAAAAGCATGAGGCAAAAAAGTCACATAAAACCACAAAACTAGGTGACCTACAATGGTTACCATGATGTCTCAGCAGTATATAACAGCATTAATAAAAATGAAGCATTGGAGACATTATATGACTTCAAAAGCAAGTAATAATCAAACCAGAGTGGGTATCTTTACTTGTCATCTTCAGTGTAGTTGCCTATACTCTTAGACTTGATGCTATCAATCATGACAGATTTAAATAAAATCAGTCAACACAAAGTAGCAATCTAACAAACCAGATTCAAATAAGATCAGTCATAATAGGACAGTATAAGTTATAAAGGGCTTCAGATTAAGTTGATAGGAAAAATTAGGGATGATTACAATAATATGTCCTCTTATTTTTGGGATAGCTGACCAGGTCCTCAAGGCTATTGTAAGTAGACAAACTGGAACAGCATGTAATCCATCCAAGCAGAGTGGTGAGAATAATGTAAATTTTAAATCTTGTTACCCAATTAACAATATCCTCTGCCTCCCTTTTTTAGACAATTCCTCCGCTTTCACTCCCATGGGGTGCACTGCTTGTTTTGGGTCCCACTGCTTGCCTATAGAGAGCATCTCAATGGACCCTATCTCCTGATCTACTCTGCCTGTGTTTCTCTCTGTTAATATTTCAAGGCCATCTATACTAGAGATTACAGCCAACTTCTCTGCTTTATTTCTGCTATTCTGTTTTTCTGTCATTGGTTGTCTATTTTTCTGTTCCACTCCACTATCTGCCCTGTTCACTGAGGCCTCTCTGCCACTGAAATGCTTGTATTCTTATTCTCTCTCCCTAGAATGTCCTTCGGTATTTTTTGTAGGGTTGGATTGGTGGTCACCAATTCTCCTAGTTCCTCTTTGTCATGGAAGCATCTTGTTTCTCCATTAATTTCTAGAGAGAGTTTTGCAGGATACATCAATCTGGGCTGGAGATTGTTCTCCTTCAGTGCTTGAATTACAAGCTCTTCTTGACCTGATGATCTGTGTTGAGAAGTCTGCCGTGATTTTGATGGGTTTTCCTTTATAGGTGATCTGTTTCTTTTCTCTGATGGCTTTTAATATTCTGTTCTTATATTGAATTTCTGGGATCTTGATTATTATATGTCTGGGTGTAGCTCTGTTTGGGTTGTAGGTGGCTGGAGTTCTGTATGCTTCATGTACCTGCGCATCATTTCTTTTTTCTATGTTTGGGAAAATTTCCTTAATAATTTCTGTAAATAGCCTTTGTAATTCCTCTGTTTTGATTCCTGCTTCTTCATTCACATGCTTTATTCTTAAGTTATAGATCCTCTGGTCATCTTCCAGTCTTTGTATCTTACTGCCTGCTCCCTTGTTATTTTTAAGAGATCTTCCCTTTCATGATCACACATTGCA
>PVJX010044834.1:0-13007 GCA_004027295.1 Dolichotis patagonum | reverse complement strand
TGACTGTGTCCGAATCTCCCCTCCTCAGTCAGGCTGGACTGAGGCCCATCTTAATGACTCCCCTTCAGTTTCTCAGCTCTGTATTGCACCAATCTCCGCTACAGCCACATTCTGAAGTTTAGGGATTAGGAGCTCAAGACTGAGTCCTGGGAATTGAACCCACGGCCATCACAGTGAGCTACACATCCCCCCATTCTTTAATTTCTTATTTTGAGACAGGGTCTCACTAAGTGACTAAATCGCTCACACTGGGCATGAACTCGTGATTCTCGGGCCTTAGTACAGGAATTACACGTGTGTACCAGCAAGACATGCATTTTTAAAGAACATGATTCAACCTCCAATACACATATACTTAGAGTTTGTTAATTTCATAGCTTTGTGGTGTCTCATTACGTGAAGAGACAAACTATTCCACCCAACTAACAATAGGTATTGAGGATAGTTCCAATTTTTTATTTTAAAACACTGCCACATGCTTCCCAGCATCCTTAAATAGGTAGGGTGAACGTATTTTCATATTCACTGTCAATTTTTTTAAATACAAAATGGAGAATTAATTTATACTCTCATCGACAGCAATCGGAGTTCTCATTGCTCTACATTCTTAGCAATACTTGGCATTGTCAAGCTTTTTTACTTGGCTAATCTCATCAGTACAAAACATATTGCCAACAAGGAAGAGACGCTTCCGTTGTTTAGGAAGTACTTCTATTTCCTCCGGCTATTTCTTCATCACTTGTTCCCTTTTGCCTTATTGATTTCACAGAGTTCTTCATATATTGGTGTCACAAATATTTCCCACCAGTTGTGACATCTTTTTACTTTATCTTGCCAACTTGTGTGTGTGCATGTGTGCATGTGGATGCGTGCATGTGTGTGTGCATTTGTCTCAGTGCTAGGGATCAAACCCTGCTAGGCAAGCATTCTACCACCCAGCTGCACTCCCAGCCCTGTTGTAATGACTTCTGTGTGACTCCTGGTCCTCCCAGTGTTGTCCAGGATTGCTGCTCCATCCTGGTCCTAGGATCAACCAATCCAGTGAATGGACTTCTTGTTGTAGATGCTCCTCAGTCCTGAGTCAGTGTCTTCAAAGCACCTCTGCAAATATTCTTAAAGTTCACTGAATTCCCATGCTTGAACCCTTAGGGGAAAACCACCTCCCATCCCCATCTCTCTCCCCCAGAGCCAGCCCCTCCAGTCCTAGGCCCAGCTCAAGGGGCCTCTGCTCACTGTGTCCCCTGGTACCACATAATGAATCCATCCTGGCAGGGAGCCCACAGGGCTGCGATGATCTGGGTGCCTGGCTGTTTCCCCACCAGACTGAATCCTCCTGACACTGCATCTAGTGCCACATCTAATCAGCAGGCAGGAGATGCTTGCTGAATGAATGATCGAATGAATAGATGGATGGATGGATGGATGGATGGATGTTCATGGGTTAAATATGCTCATCTTTAAAACTAGCACACAACTGCTCAAATCATCTCTGCTAGTAGACATATACATAAAGTTCTACACTGTAATCCTCAAACTAAAGTTCAAATAATCTTTGAATAAATGCAAAACAAGAGCTAAGATGCATCAGTAGCCTCCCTTCAGCCAAAATGGAAATCCTATGAAGGGAAAATCCAGATGAGTTTCCCGGGTCCCCTGAGGACTCTAAGAGCCCATTCCCTTCCTGACCCTGACCTCACATCCTACCTTCCCTCCGGGGAGAAACAAGAACCAGGAAGCGTTGCCAGGTCGCACCTGGAAGGCCGGGGCTCCCCACACACCCGAGGAGAAACGAGACGGGCCGCAAGCGCTGACGAGACTCCTCCTTGGCAGGGATTCAGCAGCGTGCTTTTCCTGCAGTCATTTGTTTAGCATCGCTGCGGCACAGTGAAGTCAAAGCTGTCAGCTTCACACCAAACAGGCAAATAAAAGGCTCGGTTGGCAGTGGAGCTGTTTTTAAAAAAAAAATGAGTTGAACTTTCCCCCGGCATCATTTTCTGATCAAAATGTTGTAAGTTAAACAAATTTACTATTTTGTTTTCCTTTCCTCTGAGATGAGTTTTTCTCAAGCAACTTCCGCTTAAAAGAGCATCAATCAACAACTTCTGAGTTCTGCCAGTAAAAGTTTTGTCAACCTCAATGCTATCCACATTTCGGCCGGATAATTCTGCAAGGGACTCTCCTGTGTATTGTGGGATCCTTAGCAGCAGCTCTGGTCTCTATCAAATAGATGCCAGTAGTAACTCACCTCCCCAGGTTATGACAGCCAGTAACAGTGCTAGACATTGTCCTGGGCTCTAGAATCGCCAGAAAGTGTTCCATTTCCTACCAATACTATCATCTCAAGGAAGCTGATTGATTGATTAATTGATTACTTAATTCTTTTTAGTCTCTTCTCAGATGTACTAGGAAAAAACAATAAAGAAGTGGCACAACCCCTGTTACACTGAATGCTTGGAAATGATTCTCTTTGCGTAAGCCCAGCCAGGGTTTAGGTTTATAACCCCACTCGTTATAACCCCACTCAAAAGTGGGCAGCAATTCACATTCTCCAGCCACATGTTCAAGGACCTCCACAACCTGGGTTTGGACACCTGGGGAGAATCAAGCAGACAAAGAGGGCAGACATTCTTCCACCAATGACACTGGAGAAGGTAGGGTGGAGAGGTGAAAGGGAGGTGGTGGGCTCCACCACCACCGTCACCATGACTGGAGAAGAGGGCCCCTGCGGTACGCAGAGACACAGCTGGGCCTCATCTCTTGGGGGACGCAGTCTTTTTTCTCACCAACCTCAAGGTTACACCTTTCTCTGACTTCCTCGCCCCTTGTGTTTCTTCCACCCACTCTTCCACTATCACCATCGACTTGCACTGCTGTGCGTTGTTAATGACTTTTGTCCCTGCAAGTGTGCCGTCCCAAATCGATGGCATATCTTAAAGGCCAGTATGAACATCTGGTCCAAAAGTTTACACAGAACAAGTGCTTGAAAAGAATCAATGACACAATTGATTTCCTGGGAAAAGAGAGAAGAGAGCCCAAATTAAATAGCTGGGTTATGATCAACCTCTGGAAGCCTGGTTGAACTTAGCTGTAAAGTCACTTCTGCTGATTAACAACAGAGAAAATAATAC
Source organism: Dolichotis patagonum (assembly GCA_004027295.1). Lineage (NCBI taxonomy): Eukaryota > Metazoa > Chordata > Mammalia > Rodentia > Caviidae > Dolichotis > Dolichotis patagonum. The sequence goes on along the minus strand of PVJX010044834.1, from coordinate 9,879 downwards.
AGAGGTGTATCAGCCTCACTCAAAATTTAATTTAAAAACTATTCTATCAGTAGGACCAATGGAACCTAATCCAGCACCATTGGAAAATTTTTCACACTAAATGAGTTTGCAAAAGTTCTCTACCTAGCAGATAGGATCAAACAGGTGCCTGTGGTTGGTCACATAGGCATCATCACTGCTTTAGTCCGGACCCTGTGCCAGACTGAAGCTCATGTCCCTCTCCCAGGCCCCAGTCAGTCATGGTGCGCCTGTCTGGACCTGCTATTGTGTAACCTTGCAGTGACCTCTGCAATGCCTCATCTTTACTCCACCAAGGCCGCTGTTAAGCAATGAAAGACAGTTGCCAGAGCAGCATTCAGGGACATGGGCCAAGCTCATTCTCATTAACATGCTACCATATTGCTAACAAAAGCAGAGTGATCTCTGCCTGTTGACACACTGTGAGAAAGGAATGCATGTAAACCCACCTCAGTGGAAGAAAGTGGGAAAGCCGGGCAGTGAAACAAGCTCTGCCTACATTTTAAAACCTCCATGGATGCATTTATCCAAGCCTCTTCCTTTGAACTCAGGACGGCCTTCCCCAGACAGCCTCATTATCTTTGGGTTGAACTCCACTTAGACCACGCTCTACACAATTATGCAGCCTCGAGACGCTAGAGAGAGAGGGAGCCTCCCTTTGGAATACCTTAGTGCTCTTCTAACCTAAATAAACATCACTGTTTATGCTGTCCAAGAGAACTAAGCAGGTGAGAGAGTAATAGAATAATGAAGGGTTTTAAGGAAAATTCTATTGGAAACTTTAGCTGCATGATTATACTCACTCATTTGTTCATGGACTATAAAACATTAAAATAAGGTAAATAAAAAAGCAAGAGATAATGAATGAAAATGGGACAAAAAATTTTTATCAGAGAACTTGGGGAAAAGAAGCTATCTGTGAACACACATCTTAGCCCCTTGATGCCACGTGATTTGAACAAACAGGAAAAGCTGAAGGGAGTCTCTTTAAGGCTGCCTAACCTTGGCTGTCCCTCGGATTCACAGAGAGAGGAAGTATTTTAAAATTACAGTTATCCAACCCTACCAGAATGTATGAACCAGAATCCCTAGGCGTTAGGCCCAGACATCTGTCTAATAAAAGGAAACAAGAAATCATCAAGACAAGACAACCTTTTTCTTAGCTCTGAGAGGAATTTGTGACATATGGTTTCTATAAGGCCACTAGACAATGAAATGCACCGTATGCAATAACAGCTAAAGAACACCCTTTGGAGACGTCTATAGGTTGGCCGTTTTTCAAGCCAACCTTCAGCGAAGGTTAAAGGCCTCAGACCACCTCACAGCTGTGAAAGAACCCTCAGAATTTTGCTCCACTCACCTGAATGCAAAAGGACTAAAATAGAGGATGAGTAAATGGCACGTTTGGGGCTTCTCCTCTTAGGCTTGCGATGATCAAATCAGTAAAGCCACGCACAAAGCCCATGCTCAGTAAATGCTAGAAATTGTTACTCTCATGGTTCACAAAGTCCACGTACCCCCCCAGATTTTGGCAGGAGGCAAACACTTAAAATTTTAGCTAATAATGAAACAACCCCTGCTTACACTGTGGTTCCCACATAGCACCACTCCTGGCGGGCCTTCTGCCACTGCTGTTCATAAGCCTCTAGGAGTAGATACTGCTGTACCCACTTTACAGATGGGAGGACCAGGCAGCAGGATGATAAAGGCTGACAGTGGCACACAGCAGCACTCCCTGTCACCCACCAGGATTTACACCTTTATCAGAAGGTGAGGACCTTTGGCTGCTTGACAGGGGAGTCACACACTCCAGACATTCAAAAAGAGATATCCAGGTTATAATTGTGCCACAAAAATTAAATCTTAGTTAACTCCAGCTAGTATGGTTCCTATCAGAAAGACAAAAATGCCAAACATAAGTGAAATGAAGAGAAAGAGGAGCATTCATACATTGCTCATGAAATACAGACATTCTGGAAAGCAGTGTAGACATTCCTCAAAAATAAATAAACAAATAAACCAAAAAAATGAAAAATAGAACTACTAGATGACCCAGCAATTCTGCTGCTGAGTGTATACCCAAAGGAAATAAAATTGGTTTGTCATATAGACATCTATGTTTCCATGTTTATTGCAAGGTTTTACACAAAAGACAAAACATGGAATCAACCTACATATCCATTAGTGGACAAATTAGTAAGAGAAATGTGGTACATGGTGGAATACTATTCAGCCTTTAAAAAGAATGGAATTCTGCTACCATGGCAACATGAATAGAACTAGAAGATATTATATTACATGAAATAAGTCAGGCACAGAAAGATAAGTAACACATGCTCTAATTCATGCGCAGAACACTAAAAAGTCTGTCTCATACAATTGGAGAGTAGCACAGTGGTTAACAGAAGGTAGAAGAGAGGGAGGATAGAGGAAGTTGCATAGCAGGGACCAAGCTACAGCTAAATAAGAGAAATAAGTTCTAGTGTTTATAACATGATAGGGTGAGTAGTTGAAAAAAATTTGTTGTACACTTCAAAATAACTAGAAGAATGAGATTTGAAGTTTCCCAAAACCAAGAAATGATAATGGTTTGAGGATATGGAAATTTTAACTATCCTGATCTTATCATCACATCGTGTATATGTGCATGGCATAACCCCCTCGTACCCTGTAAATTTATTTGTGCCCTACAATTTATTTTCACTAATGTATTACTGTTTTCATTGTAAAAAGAATTTTTCATTCATTCTGTGATGAAACTCAAAATGGTTTTATAATTAACTTACAGAAAAGTTGCAGGAATAGTACGGGGAGCTCCTACCTACCCCACTACCATGCACAACTCAAATAATCTTAAAAAATGAACTCCTTTAAAATTTTGCAATTGTCCCTGTAACATTCCTCAGAGTAAAAGGGTCCCTTAACATGGCACGCATAATTGCAGTTAGTTCCCCTTCTTCAATACGAACATTTTCTTCCTTGATCTTTGTGATTCAGTTATGGTTTCAAACCAGAACATCTCCCAAAAGATCCACCTCTTCAGAGGTGGGATTTTTAGAGAATGGTCATGAGGGCTGTGATTTCATCATTAGATTAATCCATTTATGGATTCATAATTGGTGGAATTATTGGGAAGCGATAGAGACTTAGGAGATGGAGCTCTAGATGAAGAGAGTAGATTACGGTATCCTAACGTTAGGGACTTTATCTTGGCCCCAGCCATTTCTTCTCTGGCTCTTTCCCTGTCCCTCTACTTCCTGGCCACCATGAGGTGAGCATTGTCCATTGCTGCCTCTCTACCATGATGTTTCTGCCTTGCCACAGATCTAAAAGCAATGGTAACCCATGGACTGAAACCTCCAGAACTATAAGCCAAAATAAACCTTCCTCCTTTAAACTGCTTTTCTCAGGTATTCGATCACAGCCCCAGAAAGCTGGCTAACAACAAGCTGCTTATTTCTTTAAGGATATTCATTGGTTGTCATGGAATGCCTTTCAACTCCTGTGTGATGATTCTTTACTCAGGAAGAAATACGGACATGCTGCTATCTCTTTCTCACTGTGTCCCACAAGGGAAATGATGTCAGTTTGTCCCATCAAACTGACATTCCCACTGACAACTTGAAGAAGATGGTATTTACCAGACTTCTCCTCTACAAAATTAATTTTGCCCTTTCAGTTCAGTACATAATTTTATGGAGAGATACTTTGAGCCTTTGTGAGTATCCTATGTCTCAACAAAATTTTGCCCATTTGTTTCAGAAGTATTGGTGTTTTAAATAACTATCACTTGACAATGTGCAATATGTGTACCACTGTTACCCCCTGATTGATGTGTTTTGTAATTTGGTTGTAGTTTTCCTCTTCTCCTTCTTTCTTCTTCCTTCTTCTTCTTCTTTCTTCTTCTTCTTCTTCTTCTTCTTCTTCTTTCTTCTTCTTTTCTTTCTTTTTAATTTATGAATCAAATGGATTTGAATAATAATTAAATTAAATTAAATTAAATTAAACAACTATCACTATGTATAATGTTTATCAGTGGTAATTTTCAAATTCCACTACATTTTTTACTATTTTCCTATAGTTTGACAGTTCCTCCCATTTACCTGTATCTACCTCAACTTGGATTCCTGTTTATTCAGTGGTATACAATTTATTATAATAATTATTTTGATGTTTGAACTGTCCTAGGTTTTGCTGTTGTATCTCTTTGCTTTACTAAATGCTTATCATTGTTTGCTTTACTAAATTTCATTTTATGAGTATTTCATTTATATTTATTTTAATTAATATATAAAAATTAAAACTGTCAGGATACATCAACACACAAAAATCAATAATATTTCTGCACACCAATAGTGAACCCACTGAGAAGTAAATTAGGAAGCAATTCCATTCAATAGCTCAAAAAAATTGAATACCTAAGAGTCAACCTAACCAAGAAACTTGAAAGACACCTATAATGAAAACTACAGCACTCTGAAGAAAAAATTGAAAAGAACTTGAGAAAATAGGAAAGTACCCCTTGTTCTTACATAGGCAGAAATATTATTACAAAAATGGCCATTTATAGAAAGTAACCTGTAGATTTACTGTTTGTATTAAAATATCAACAACATTCTTCAAAAAACTAGGAAAAAAATCCTAAAATTTACATGGAACCAGAAGAGACCCAGAATAACCAAAGCAATCCAGACCAAAAAGAGCAAACCAGAAAGTATCACAATTTCAGATTCTAAATTATACTCCAAAATCATAATAACAAAAACAGCATGGCACTGGCACAAGATGTGTAGACCAATGGAATAAAACAGAAGGCACAAAACCAGCCCCATGCACTTTCAGCCATCTGATTTTTGACAAAAAGGTCAAAGGCACACATTGGAGAAAAGACAGGTTCTCTAATAAACTGAACTACCACATGCTCTTAGCACCTTCCTCCAAAACCAACTGTCTTAGATGCATGAGTTTACTTCTAGGTTCTCTTTTCTGTCCATTGACCTTTGTATTTTTATGGAAATACCATGCAATCTTGATTACTGTAAGTTTTGTAGTCTATTTTGACATCAGTGAGTATAATACTTCCTGCTTTTCAGTTTTTGCTCAAGATGGCTTAGACACAACCATAGCTTGGGCAAGCTGTGGCCGCCCCAGGGAGAGAACCACCTAGTGTCTCCAAAGATCCATGCCATGTTGGAACTTAGGGCTCTGGGAAACCAAGCAACCAGCCCACCTCCCTGGTAAGCAGTTGTGAGCCTACCAGCACGTGGGCTGAGAATCAAACATCCTTCTTCCCCCCCACCCCCGCTCCATTAGCAAATGGGAGCCAGAGGTCTGAGCATCGCTTGGGAGACTGACCATATACAATATAGCAAATAGGGGGAGATCTCCTTCTACCATCTCTTTGAAGGCAAATATTATTTTATCACTGTTTTGCTTTGTTTTGATTGATTGTATTGCTCTATTCAATATTCTGTTTTGATAAGTTCCATAATGTTCTGTATTTGGTTTGACTTTGCTATACCTGATTGAAAGAACAGCTATTGTGAAGATAACGAGACACACTATGGCACCTATTACTGTTATCCCGGTAACCTGTTATGACATTCTGTATCAGTTTCACTGTACTGTCTCAATTGGCTATGTTCTGTTGTATTTCACTACCTTCAAAATAATAAAAAAAAAATTTAAAAAGACTTGCAAGCAAGATGGCTTTGACAATTCTGAGTTTTTTGTAATTACAAATTTTAGAATTTTTTTCTAGTCCTGTGGAGAATGTCATTGATATTTTGCTAGGGATTGCTTTGAATCTGTGGGATGTTTTGGGTAATGTGTGCATGTGTGTGCATCATCTTCAATTTTCTTCATTAATATCTTATATTATTTTTATATTTTATATTTTTAGGTTTTTGTGACTAATGTAAATGATATTACTTTCATGCTTAGAGTTCAGATAATTCACTTTAGCATACAAAACAAACAAAAACTGCTGACTCTTATATGTTGAGTTTGTATCCTACAAATTTGCTGAATTCACTTGCTAGTTTTAAGAGATTTTTGGTGAAGCCTTTGGGGTTTCCCACATATAAGATTACGTCATCTGCCAACAGCCACGGTTTGACTTCCTCTTTTCTAACGTGGGTGATCTTTATTTCCTTCTCTCGCCCAGTTGCTCTGGTGAGGACTTCCCATAAAATGTGCAGTAAAATGTGGTGAAAGTGGATACTCTTAGCCTCTCCCAAGTCTTAGAAAAAAAGCGGTCAGTTTTTCTCTGTTCAGTATAACACTATTGCTGTTTTTTAGATATGGCCTTTATTCAAAGATTAAAACTGAAAACCTGAGCCGCAACTCCTCACATCACAGAAGCTGCCCACGAGAGCCACTCTACCTAAGAGACTCATGCAAAGCAGCTCTGAACAACGCCACCGAATGTCCCACACTGCACGAGCTACTTGTGACCTTGGCCCGGAAGACTTTGGGAACAGTATTTGGGCCCATCCACATCAGAAAGTGCAGCTCACACCTCAGAACCTGCGTCATCATCGATAACCTCAGGGCCTGTGACACGCCTTGCTGTCCTCTTCTCGGCCTCCTGGACAGGCCAGTCTTCGCAGTGCTCTGTGTGCCCAAGTGCACCGTGAAGCACCATGACTTGGAGCCTGCGTGGCTTCGTTTACACTCACAAGCACCAATCAGTGCCGGAGGGGACACTGACACCCAACGTCTGTGGGCCTTCATGCGATGAGCCCTGAAGGCTTTTGCAGCTCCAGATCCTCCCTCGGCACTGCACAGCCAACTCTGAGCGCGGGACAGAGGGAAGCCAGGCTGCCTGCTGCTCTCCTCAGCACCTCCAGCTCCAAGGGAGTCAGGGAGAGCCAGGAAGAAAGGCACAGAGGCAAAATATAGTGACAGGGATTTGAGGAAGGGAGCTTGGGTAGAGTCCAGGTGGGCCAGAAAGGGAAAGAAAGGTTTGAATTCAGTGGCATGGCTTTAGAAAGATCCTTAGAAAGTATCTGAAAAACAAAACTCAGATGCCATCTTGGGGTGTAGCGTAGCAGCTGGAGTCCCTTTTCTCTCCCCACATGTAAGTATGTTTAATTAAAGTCACTTTGACAGCCACAGTGTCTGGGGCAGGTCCTAGGCCCCAGCTGGGAAGACGGCAATGAAATCACTTCCACAAGATGAACAAAGCTCTGGAATCTCTCGGTGCTCTGACTCAGGCGCACAGCCCCAAGGAGCACATCTCCCGTGTGGAAGTCAGATGCAAATCCCGCGGTGCAAGAGCTCCACTGACGTGGGACTGAACCCTGTCCACTCAGGAAGGCTCCACCCATCTGGCAAGGAATCACCACTGGCAGCCGTTCTAGACCACGGCACGCAAACTTTTCTCCATAAGGCTGTGATCCCCATAAGGCTTGTTTTTCGCATAATTATTTTTAAATCTTACTTCTTTTTCAGTCAATGAAAACAGTATCTGACCGTTATTTAAAACAAAACATTAAAAACAATGAATAAAACATGTCAATGCCCTTCCCATCATGGTCACTATTAACTGTTCAATTCCTATTAATCCACATTTTTCTCTGGATACCACTTTACAAAAGCAAGATATCTGCCTACATAATCCAATTCTCAGTGATTCACTTTATTAGAAAGGTAACCTTCAAAGGTAAATTAATTTTTAAAGTGATGTCAGTTTAGCTTTAGTGCCCCAGTGTGAGCTCATCATTTTTTTAACTGACTGTTTCACTGGGAACTCACTGTCATTTGGATGGTGGGTTGATATTGCTGTTCTCCTATATGAAAAAAACCATGAATTATAATAATCTCACAGTTATTTACATAGCTAACAAAAGTAGTGTAATATTAAGCAACTATTAAGTTCATAAGAATTTCCAAATACATGCTGCCATAAACATTTTGCATATGTTAACTCTTAAGGACAACACTATGGAGAAAATGTGAATATCCCACTTCAGGGGTAGAAAAAGAGGCTGAGATAAATTGGTTAATGTCCCCAAGGTCATGCAGAAGCAATTACACCACAGCCTATATTCAAATTATCCAAAGTAAAGTTGATAATGTGTTCCATTCTGCAACCTATCACTCAAGTAATCAGGTTATAGTTATGAAAATACGAAGGTAAATAAGTCGATGTGTTTAAAGATGTGTTGACAGAGTATGTTATAGAGTTATTAGTGGAAGTAATGATCTTACAATCTACCCCCTACCCCAGGCAAGTACCACCATAAGTGACTTTGACTATCTTTTGACTGAAATGCAGCTACAAGGTAAAGATACAATCTATAATAACACTGGACTTGCAGGTCTAAATTGATGATGATACAAGCAATGCATGTGAAAATTCTCCACAAAAACTACAGCTATCTATATATTAAAGACATATTTATGTGGTGATCATAATATTACCAGAGTACTGGGGTCATTTCCCATGTGACAAAAATGAAACTGCAAACTGAGAAGCTAGGGTGTACACAAATTTACTTAAAGGACATAAAGCCAAGAAAGTAAAAGATACAGGGCAAGGAAGTAAAGCTCCCAATAGCCAAGAGTGTTTCTGAGGAGGAGTCCCACAGGGCTCTTTGTCCAGGAGTTTTTAAGGAAACTAGAATGGAGCTCAGGTCATTGTGTAAGTGGTATAATCTCTACTCTATTCCAAACTGTGTACTTACTGGGTCAGTGTTCACACAGTTCCCACGCAAGGCCCGTCCATGAGCCAGTGGTCTGCCTGATCACACATCTGGAGGTTCCAGACAGCTGAGGGACACCTGGCAGGTGATTTTGTAAGATCTCTGGAGGATGGTGATCCAGCAGATTCTGTTTTGGGTGTCTCAGCTTCATTGTGGGGCTGCTTTCCTTAATGCCTAACTATTAGGGCTCCTAATAGAACCCTAACTCCTGTCTTACTGATTCTTGTTACATTGGGTTTTGGGGGAAATGGGCTTTATAATTTCATTCTAGGATTATGTCAACCTGCTCAGGGGCCCCAAGGGACATTTTTGAGCATGAGGTCCCAAGGTTAAAGAATGCACATGTGCAAAACATCAGCAGCAACAGAAAGCAGCATGGAGCCAGGTAGAGCACAAAAGTGTAAGGGCCAAGAGCCACTGTGTCTTTCCTGTATAATTCTTACACAGCTTGTTATCACATGTTTACATTCTTACATGGTGCTGTAACCAGCACATGCCTGTTTACCTGTGCTAAGTCATGGTTACATGACTGTTTCCCACTGTGCCCCTGTGCCAGATAAGCAGGGTCACATTCTCAGGTGTCCTTAGACTCCCCTGTGCTTTGAAGCAATCTGAGTGGTTCCCCACAGATTCCATCAGAATAAGAACAAATTCAGAAGTGTTTTAATGAGGTGAAAATAAAAAGCGCCTTTTAGCAATATTCAGAGTCAAGGGCACATTCCTGGAGACAAGTCAGCACCTTCCCTGACCCTGACTACCTCCCTGATTCACTGACCGCCTTTACCCAGGGCATTGTCTAAAGGGTAGTAACTTCACCAACTTTGTTTTGCAGCTGTGCCTTTTCCTGTTCTGATACTGATGTACTAAATTAATTGTTATTTCATCAATATAGTATGCACATATTTTTAAAAGTCAAATCGTCAGCACAAAAAAAATTGTAATGAAAAATAGCTGTGTACCTCTAACTGCCCAGATGCACATCCTAACACCATTGTTATTCCTTTAGCTTTTCCTGCACTTACTGTCTTATTTTAAAATACATCAACACTGCAATTTACTAATTAATGATTTTAGTGAATTATTGGCTTCCTATTATGAAGATAAGGATACAGTTTTCATAAACTCCCTCCTATTCTCCACTTTCTGATAATCC
>PVJX010044833.1:0-12999 GCA_004027295.1 Dolichotis patagonum | reverse complement strand
GCCACGGCTGGATGATGGATCAACTGAAGTTAGAGGCCTCTCCTTGGGTATGGGCGGCACCACCCAATAGGCCTGCAGCCTGGAGGGAATAAAAAGGGAAAGAAGGGAGTCTTGCTTGTCCTTGGAAGTAATTCTAGCCTTTGCCATTGGCTTTGGGTATTTTTTTCTTCAGGTTTCCAGTGCAAGCTCTTCATCCTGGCAGTTCAGACCCTTTGGCTTCCTGGTATGGACCTGTGTGGGACTCTCAGTGAGCTCCAGGCCCTTGATTTTGACTGATTACCCTTGGACATTCTTCCAGAAAGCCATCGTAAGGTTACCTTGTAGATCTTTTACTTGTCACTCATATATAATGTTCATATCTGTATTCACTGTGTAGTATTAAACCTGCTCCTCTAGTGAGCCCTAAGGGACCTAGTGTCCTCCTCACCAGAGTTTAGTCACGCAGCAGAGCCTGCACTGGGGTCAGGGTCTCGGCGCCCTGAAGGGAAGTTTAAAGGAATCTGAGCACACATTTGGGCACCAGCGCACCTGTGCTCAAGGCTTTCGGATCCCTACAACTGTCCGAAGGAAGACTCGTCTTGTGTTTAAGGTGAGCCTTGGAGGGCACCAGGGAAGTGCAGGCAGAGTTGCTTTGTTTAGGGGTGTGGCCAGCCGGCCAGGCCCCCACAAAGCCCTCCAGGATGACGCAGACACCCTGCGCCCTCTCCTTCAGCCGTTGGCCCAGCTCACTGGCTGCGGGAGACCAGAGTGCTGTCCCCACAGGAGCACTGCACCAGCCTGTTCCTATTCTCGGTCCCACCTGGAAGTGAAATCTCCCCCAGGGAAGGAGGAACTCGCTTCCGGGGAGGTGGAGAGAGCCATCCTAGTCCCCCTAGTCCCCCAGCTCTTAGTCCCCCCAGCTCCCCTAGTCCCTTGGGTCCTTGAAGCTCTCACGGTTCTCTGTTGCTGCCACTGCAGGGTTCTGTCATTTACCCAGCTTTCCCCAGGTGTCCCTGTTCACAGGAGCATTGGTCTCCGGTGCCGCCTCCATCCAGGCCTGGAGCAGGAGCCTCGCCCTCTTCCTCTGTAAGAAGGCGGCCACGCAGTGCCTCGTGTCTGCGTCCTCATAAAGCTCGTGCTCTGTCATCCTGTCCACTCTGCCCATTCTTTCCTTCCAGCTTATGACCAGCCATCCCGCTCTCCTAAATACAGCGCTGCAATCCGAGGCTCCTCCCGGCGCCCTCCCAGCCCCTGCCTCCCGTGCGTGGCCAGCTTTGCCTTTCCTGCCTACTCCTGCCCCTCCTATCTGGGTTTCTGGACACCCACCTTGAGGTCCTCTAGTGACCTGCTGACCCCAGAATCCGGAGGCTTCTCCCACCTCCTCACACGCGAGCACCTCCCACTCTGAACACTGCCCCTTCCCCTCCCACCCTGGCGCCTCGTGGGCATCTCCTTTTTGGGGCACATCTCATACCCTCATTGCTAGAAGCTCTCTTCTTGGTTGGCTCAGTAAAATCTAAGGCTTGAAGTCCACTTCTATTGGAATGTAATTTCCATCTTTTACTTTGCCTTCGGGCAGGAGACCAGATTTGAAGTACTCACCAGACAGCTCCACATGATTGGCTGTTTATTAGCCTGAAGTTTTAATGTTCATGGCTTCCATCCATTTGCCTAATTGAGAACTTTTGGTGGGCTGGCAATGACCTGTAGTATTTGTTCAACTAATCCCAGCAGGAAAGATTTGGAGGAAAATCTTGCACCACTACGACATTGCTGGGAGTGAGCCACAGCTTCCCTCCTGACAGAGAACCTCTGTTTCAGTGAGGAAGTAGGGTGTGTTTTGGCAGTGGCTTATCTGTCGGTCTACCGCAACCGTGTTGAGAGGCAGGGAGGGGTGAGGGCTCCCCGCATGGCTGGTTCTCCCTCTGCCAAGAGAGCAGTTTTGATGTGGCGGAGAGAACTGGTTATAAAAGGTTGAGTCCGGACCCCTTCTCTCTCTCTTGCTCTCTGTCTTTGCCTTTCTGCAACCCGCTGCCTTCCGGTATGTAATGACAGCAGTGAGACCCCCACTATGCACCACCCCCCGGCCTGGGACTTATTAGCTCCTGAGCTCGGAGCAGTACCTTCCCGTTCTTTAAAAAGGACTCAGTCTTGGGTATTTTGTTTAGAAAGGCATGGACTAAGGTTGCTTCCAAAAATTTAAAGTCATACATATTTGGCTTAAAGCACTCAGCCAAACTAATAACGACACATTTAGAATTATCGCCATTTATTTTAAAAATGTGATCTGGTCCTAGTGATATAGAAGTAAGCAGAAATTCAAAGGCAGGCTCATTCTTTTTACTACTGGCAAACCCTGCTTCCTGAGTGTGGGTTTGAATTTTTGAAACTGTCTGAAATGACTTAGAGTTGAGAATAACAAGTAAAGGGAGTCAGCCCCTGGCCTTTGCTGCCGGTGGAAGATAGGGTTTAAATAAATAATTAGCCTATATTTCTTGGGTTATTCATAGACAGCGCAGAAAGCCATTCCACAATGGTGGTATCCATTTCAGCACCATGGAAACTCAGCTTCTGGAGATCCAAGGTGACTGTTTCGAGGGCTTGGACTCATTTTGCCATACAAATTCCACCTCAGTCTCATTATCCCTTATTCATACCTTGCCTGGAAAGCGTGTTTCAACACCTTGCAGAGAAGCCAGTGGCTGTTACTCTATTTGGGAGCTAGAATATTCAGGGTGCTAGGAAATCCCCCTCCTTCTTGTGAATGACCTCTTAAGAATTTTCAATGCTTCTAATGATAGGTCCCTCTCTGCCTCAGGCTGGGAACCTTTCAAGCATTTTAGATTAGGTTTTCTGGGCTTCTAACACGAGCATATCATTGGGGAACTAAATTACAATTAGAAGCAGCATTTTATTTTGATGATATATTGTTGATTGACTTTTCACTCAATTTAATAGAGTAATCATCTTGCTCTCCTGTGGCTAGGACATGCTCAGTGCCCTAGGCTGGGAGCCAAAATCAACATCCCAAGTAAGAAGTGATCAAGCTCTTTATGGAGTAAAGAGAGATGATAGATTCCCTACCCCAGCCCCTTCCCACCCCCAGCTGTTTTGAAGTCATTTTCTTCCGGGCTCCAGAGTTAATAAATTATCTTTCCAAAATAGTACTTCCAGTTTACCATCGGACAACATGGATGTGTGCCACAGGACAGACAAAGACTTTCCTAGTTACGGTTTGAATATTACCTTCATGTTATGTTTTAAAATTTACACACAACACAAGCACACACACACACAGAGCAAAATGTGAATCCTAGCTAAGACTTCCGTTGCGCCTCCTTCTGCAGCCCTGGGGCTGGACTGCAGGGGGCGTTACAGCTCTACATGGCCGCATAGTTGCCATTACACAGGAGTAGGGGGATCTCACTCAGCAGAGGGGACAGGGTGACCCAGCCAGGACCTGAGTATAAACCCTAGACCTGGTCCTCTGTCCTCTTCAAGTGTTTCTCAAGCTCAAGTACTGTGGAGAGCCCTCTGCAGGGGAAAGTCCCGCGGCTCCCTGAGACAAACCCTCACGCTGCACAGCACCTACTGGGCGATAGCACTCACCCATGTTCTGCCGCTGACCATGCTGCCCACGGGCTGCGTGTGTGGTGAGGGGCGCCCGGGCTCCCAGTTCTGGAGGTGCAAGGTCTAGGGCTTGGGTTTGGTGAGGGCCTCCTTGTTGACCCCCGTGGCCAGTGATAGGGACCAAGTGGGGACCAAGTGTCTCCTCCGGGCTCTGTCCCTTTTCTTGGAGAGCGACCGGAATTCAGTCATGATGACTGCACACTGCTGACTTTATTTAATCCTAGTCATCCCTCAAAGGCCACCTCTACACACACAGCCGTTTTTGCCCTCCTAACACCTCATTATGGGGATTAAAATCCAATAAGACAACCCTGGGCACCCTCACCCTGTATCCAAACTGTCGCAGCAATGATTTAGTCTCAGAACATAAATCCGGAGGCAATCGTGAGCGTCCAGACATTCCTGCTCCTGCTCTTAAAGGTCATCACCAAAGCAAAAACACACAGCGTAAAAAAAGCACACACTACACTAGGATTTGAAAGAACCTTTCAGATTTATGGGCTCCATGCTAAGAAACACAGAGGCTTAGGACAAAGAATATCTGTGGACTTTTCTGAGTGTGCTGTAAAGTTTGCTATCACGTTGCTAAAGATTCTATACCAAATGAGAGTCTCAGTTTTCAGACTTGAGCACCAAAGTGAGACACTTTCCATATTTACACCCCATGTGCCCGTCCCCTGGGCAGCCCTGGGTAATTACACAACCACACAGCAGAATCTGAGGTGATTTCTAATGAAATGAAGTCTATTTCTCATAATCCCGGAGGTTGAGGAGACCAATGTCAAGGTGCTGGCATCTGGGCAGGGCTCCCTTGCTGTGGCATTTCGTGGTGAAAGTCTCACCTGAGACCCTGGCCTCCCTCGTACTGGAGCCCCGTCCTGGTAACCTGACCCAACCCTGAACGCCACCCAGAGACTCCACGTCGGGGGGCTGTGCTCCAACACAGCCTTTTGGGAGTCTTGTGCAAACCGTGGCAGATGTCATGGCCATTTTAGCGAGTTTCGGAGACCTCTGTGACCTCCTTTGATCAAAGACCTTTGGCCTTTGGCCTGAGCCTCTAGAGAGCACGGTCTCTCCTTTAGCATTTGCTGAACGTTTCCCAGTCAGGAAGGAAGGCGCGCTAGGGAGCTACAGGGAGCAGGCCTTCCTGCGGCATCCAAGGAGAGCAGAGGGCTGCAGAACTGGCCCCTAGCTGGGAGGGGAGGCACAGGCCACCTCTGGGCTTGGAACCCCAAACTTACCAGCTGTGGAAGAGCATCTGACTCACTGTAATTGTTACACGGTGAGAGGGCTCTAACTCCGCCCCTCTTCACCTTCCCGAGGCCTCACCTGCAAATCCATGGGCGTCCTGGCCTCAGTCTATGGGTTCAGGGTGGGGCACGGGGCACAGACATCCACCCACAGCTGCCGGCAGGTTGGCGCCTGCCTCCCCATCTGCTTTCACTAAGGACACGCTGCGTGGAGCTGAAGGAAATTCCCACCTTGCCTACAAATGTGAGCCCTGAGGCAGGACTGGAAACACCAGGGTTTAGTTTCTTTAATAAGGAACAGAAATCCCTTGGTGTCTCTGGCTGGCAGTGCTCTTGGAGGCAGGAAAATGTTTTCATGACCTCTAAGGTCATGGGGTTGATAAATTGTCACCTCTGAGTTCATCAGCTCTTTCCTGTGGTTTGACTGGAAAAGCCAAAACCCATCTATTCTGCCAGCTGGATCAATTATTATAATTGGTTGTAAAAAAAAAATAGGGCTTTCTAAGCACAGATGCAGAATGAAGACCTAGCCGAATCACGATCACAGTGAGTCCTGCGTGCCCTTGAGTGAGCTTCCAATTCATCTCAGGAAAAATGGCTCTGAAATGCAGCACCTCTGAGAATTACTGATTAAGACCTGTGCAGATCCAGGGTCTGCTCAAAGACAAACCACCTTAACTAACTGGTGTGAAGAAGGTCCTCAGTCTTCCGTGTTAAACTAATGAACCTGTGTCAGCCATGCAGACGCTCACATCAAACCTGAGATAGTCCCCAAGTCTCAGAGGGGATGCTCATCCCATGACCTGAACTGCTCACCATTGTGACACACAGCCAGTTGATTCTTGATCTTGGACACCATCTTTTAGGTGAGCACATTGCCAGAGACTCTAGGGTGAAAGTGGAAGCCACTTCTGTGGACTGAATCCAGGAGGAATATGCTAGAAGCTTCTAGAACTAAAGGAAAGGCTGCAGAAGCTGGTTCAGAGAAAGAGCAGTGATCAAAATAAAAAAGGAAGCAGGGATGGAGCCAAGGGTTGGCCAGTTTGTCTCACTGTTGGATGCCATAGCTAGTGCTGACACACCCAGGACAAATGCCCCTGCTCTGAGCGGCAGCCTCTGTGATGGGCAATTTGCTCCACCCTCCAAGCGTCTGTGGGCCACTATCCTACCATCTTGGGGTATCTTCCTGACTCTGCCACCTGAGGCAGGAAGAAGTCTCGTGGGCTAAGAGGAAATCATGGGTCCATGTGCAGCAGTCATGATGGCCCTGCCAGAGGCCTTCCTTCCAAGATTTATACAGGCGACTTGGTGTCAGTGTGACGGAATGCCTGCGATGAGTCCACCCATGGGAGGGAGTTTCTTTTGGCTCGTTGTGTTGGAGCGTTCAGTTCCTGGTTAGCGGGCCCAGTACCTCTGGGCCCGAGATGAATCTGCACGGTGGGTGCCGTGGTGGCAGAAGCTGCTCACACCGGAAAGCTTGGCAGCAAAGAGAGAGAGGACGAGACCGAGGCCTCAGTATCCCTTTCAAAGGCCATGACGTCACTTCCTCCTGCTAGGCCCCGCCTCTACAGGTGCCAGGCCTCCCACGAGTGCCATGTCCTGGCCTTCAGTCCATGGACCCTTGGGTGGAAAGTCAAGGTCCGAACCCCAGCACCCTCCAAGTGGACCGTGTGAGGGCTCCGGTGCGCAGAGCCCCACCAAAGCTCTGCCCTGCTCTAACCGAGTCATGAACCGACGCAGGCCGGCAGCACTGTGTGCAGAAACAGCCCCAGCTCAACGTCGGGTTTGTAACAGATTTTTGACACTGGTTGTCCATGTCATTATTTTTTAGTTTCATCTTTATTAATAGCATGGAACTGGCCAGATGGCACACAAGTGGGCAGAGACTAACTGACCACACACTGGCCTTCAGACCATTTTTGAAGCAGGAGAATTTAGCCTGGACACCCACCTCCTGTGTGTTCCACACTGCACAGGCCAGGTTCTTGTCCTGCTCTCTCTCTGTCTGTCTGTCTCCCTCTCTCTGTCTCACATCTCCTTTCAGGACTGTGGGGTCTTTTACTTTGCGTGGTCAACTAATGTTCTCTGAAGTCATTAAGCCTGGGAGTGTTTTGGATGCCAGCTCCGTGCAGCTATTTCTACCCACACCGTGGACTTGCAGAGCTCTGAAAGTCTGTGAGGCCGAGGGGCCATCACCTTGGAAGGACACAGGCTGTGGTGAGCACCTACGTAGGGCACCGGGCTAAATGCCCCAAGTGCGTGACTTCCCAGGCATTACCATATTTCATCCTCGCAGCCCTTTCCAATGGACACTGTTGTTATTTCCACCTCGCTTTGCAGGTCAGAAGTTGAGGCTTGGAATAAAAGCCGAGGCTCCGAAAGGCCCTGCAGCTCCCACGGGCTGCCCTGAAAGGGCTGGCTCAGCTCCGCCTGTGCCGCACGCTGTGGGGCCCCTCCATCACACCCTTGTCCACTCAAAGGATGAAAACATAACAAGGAACGCTGGAGGCCCTGATTTTCTGGTATGTCCTGGGCATTCTTTGGAGACCAAGGGCCGGGTTTTGCCCTTTTACAAAGTTTGGAGGTTGCTATTTGCTAATATTCAGTGCCCTGATGAGTAAGTTAGGGCAAAACGTGCTCGAGCCAACTCCAGCAGGCAGGGTAAGCTCCGCGGCTTGGTGAGGAACTCCGTACCCGCCAGCCTCATGGTACGAGCCGGGAGCGTCTGACGTCAGGTTCCCTGTCTGCTGCTAGTCATCTTCTCTCAGTCTCACAGCCCCCTGGAGGTGGGGAAAAGCAACACCTGCTTCCTGCACTGGGGAGGAGGCGGCGGAGTGTGCCTGGCACACAGTAGGTCCCTGCTGTTGTACTTACGAGAAAAGAAAGCTCCAGGAGAATTTCCTGGCCACGATCAAGGTAGCAGCTTTTCACCAATCATGCCCCAAAGCGCGAACAGTCTTGCCCAGTCACCATCCACCCACTAGCCACCGAAAGATCTCTTTTCTCCTCCAATCTATTCCGGATGACTTCCTTTAAAAGACACCCAGCACGTCTCCTTTTAAAAGATAAATCACTGCAACTCTGACCTTTGTGTTCTAAAGTGGCTTTTATCTGGTGCAAACAAAATATTCGAAATGCTGAGAAAGCCTTTTAAGTGGAGACATTCGCTGGAGCCTGCAGCCCAGCAGAACCGGCCAGTGACCTTTTAATTGGTGGTGCACTGGACTGCGCTGGAAAATTAAGTTCAAAGTTAATTTGTCAAACAAATCTTCATGTAAAGAGTTGGGCATCGTGACTTCATTCTTTTTAATAACCATGCAGTGGTTTTATCTTTTCTTTTGAAAAATGTCTCGCCCCTCTGCCTCCATCCCTCCAGCTCCTAGTGTCTCTGGGGCTTTTACACAGAAGTGCATTCTCAGTGGATCAGAACCTCTGCCCTAGCAGAGAGATTGTGGAATGGTGGGGTTGGTGCAAAGGGCTGGCCCCACGGCCTCACTTACACAGAAAGGTCAGACGGGAGGCGTTTTAAACCTCCTTTATGTTGCCTGGCGGTGCCACCCTTTCACGCTTGGCACGCCTTCCTGTTGCAAATGCCTGACTTCTCTTCATATAGAAACTCCCCTGAAGCTTTGCCCATGATTTATTTCCGTGCATTCACTTTGGTTGTGCGGTTGGGGGCGGTTACAGTTTGTGCCTGGGTGTCCCCCAAAACTCACGCATGCACTTTTAGCCCGGGCTTTTTCAGAGGGAGCTGAATCTAGGGTTTGTGACTGACTCCTGATTCAGTGCTGGGATTAAGGGTGCAAGGGTCAAGGCTGTGTGACTGCTGGATCAGACCGCTGATTGCACTGGCACCGCCCTAATCCCAGTAGTCTGGATAAAATATGAGGGACAGAGAGAGGCTTCTTCCTCTCCCCTCTCTGTGGCTTCTGCTGTCTTCCACCGCCAGGAAGAGTTGCCCTCTGCCGTGTGCCACCTGGCCGTGGAGCCAGCCCATTAAGAATTGAAACCTCTAGGAACTGAGCTAAATAACCCTCTCCTCCTGGAACTTTGGGTCTTGGGTATTTTGTCTCAGCAGTGACATCTTCTAGTATAGCAGAGCCCCGCCCCTTAAAAGATCCTGTTGGTTCAGTTTCTGTTTTTCTGCTCCCCGAATCTGCCCCAGTTTACTAGTTTCTGTTACTTTGTTTCCCAGAAACAGCAGATCACCCTGATGCCCAGCTGATCCCTGAGATGCAGGTGGTGGGAACCACTCCCCGCTGAGGAGCCGCTTTGCCTCTGCACTTTCGCTTCCTAAGCTCTCAAGCCCCGCTCACTGAGCCTTCGGGCCTGGCTTCCCTGGGAGGGATGCGGGTCGGGACCACCGGCGTAAGTCATGCTGACTTCTGCCCCTGAACCTGGGGGCCTCTTGGTCCTTGGGTACGGCTTTGCCGTCATACTAGGAGGTATGACTGAAATATGTGGTGATTAAAAATGCCACATCTTTTTTATCCACTCCTCGGTTGATGGGCCCTTGGGTTGAGACCATACTCATGAGTGAAAGGGATCAGACTCACGTGTGTAAACACCATATTGTCTGCCTTGAGTGAAAAATTGAAAGAGCAAATCAGGTCTAAAATGTACAGTGATATTACAAAATGGGGAACTGTCCGAAAGGGAAGAGGAACCAGGATGGGGGGAAGGGGGAAGGATCATAGGAAAAGGGGAAAATGTCAGTCGGTTATCCTGTTGGTGTCTCTTAGCTCATTAGAAAGGAAGGTTTTGCTAATACCGATTGGAGGAATTTTTATGTCCGCACCTTGTACCCTGAGCAGCTACTTTAAAGATAGCATTTAACGTATTAGCTGTTGTCATTCTCCCATTATTTTGTTGTGAAATTTTGTTTTACCTTTTTTCCATAAATTAAAAAATATGGCGAATGTGTAAACTAAAAAAATTCTTACAGTGAGAGACGCATAACCACGAGCCCCTCTCAGTATCCTTCCTGCTTCGAGCACGCTTGTCCTCCGTTCTAGCCACCCTCCGGGGCTGCTCTGGAATTCCTCCTCTGCACGGTCTTTAGCTGCAGTGTGTGGCTACCTCGGTGTCCTGATGGATGGAAAGTATTCCATCCATTATCTTTCTTTGTCCCTTTGACTGCAGGGAGGAGCCGGAAGTGGCACATCGCCAGCTTGGGGAATAGGGTGGACCAGGCCCCTCGGTAACGGTTTTGTGAGCTGCCTTTCCATTGGATGACATTTGGCGGCAGCGTTCACCGTATCTTTGATCAGAGCCCATAGACGCTCTAGACGGAGGACTCCAGAGCTGTCTGAGAAAGTGGCGGGAACCACGGGATCAGTGTGTTCCAAGACAGGCAGAGCATTTTGAAGGAGATTCATGGAGTTCAGAGACGGACTCTTAGCAATCTGTCTCTCACGGTAATAAACTGCTAAACATTTAGACATTTACCGTATATTTTGAGCACCCCTCCCACTCAGTCTCTATGTCAATGTCCAGACCTAGTTTTGCGTGGCGCAGGCTCATTGATGGGATGTTTACCTGCGGGGTTTTAGCTGTTCCGAGCGCTCTTGGGTCAGTTACGCAGTCCCACTTCCTGGAAGTCCTGATGTGTCTGGGATTCGCCAGGCGTGCATGAGGACGGAGGCTGGAGTTTTACATGGCGATCCTGGGTCATATTTCTGGGTGTGGCCCAGGGTGTGAGCTCCGGAATAGTCACTGTCCGAGGCTGGCGCCCCCTTGGACGCACCCTTTTTAACACCCGGACAGCGCACTGCCGCCTTCGGAAGAGGTCGGCTTTGCCGTGGCTCTGTATCTCTGTCCCCCGCATGTAGCCCATGGAGGGGGGGACAGGAGTGTCCCCTGAGCTCTCCTGGCCCACAGGCCTTCCCCAGGCCCCAGCCTGCGCTAGCAAGTGTGCTCGGTCAGCTTCACACTGGAGCGAACCACAGCAGCCGGCTGTATTTTGGGCTCAGCATAGCGTGGAGCCGTGAGATGCTGATTTATTTCATTTTATCTTCTTGCTTTTTGCCGGAAGCGCATTGGTGCCTCTTTAAGTTATTTCCACTGACTTCTGCTGATGGCCTGTGGGTAAAGAGAAGGCCCCCCCCATTGCACCCATGGGGTAGTTTCACATGAAGGAGGCGCCGTGTGAGTAAGAGATCCTGCCAGTCAGGACCATCTAATTAGGGAAGTCTGCAGAGCTCCTGGAGCCCCCAGGAGGCCGAGTCAGCCTGATACACCAGTCACACGTCATCAAAGAGTCACCGTGTGTGCGAATCACTGAAATCCGTGGAGCAATTCTAAAGGCACCCTCAGCCTGTGTGGAAAACCAGCGGCACAGTTTTGGGTTTAACATAGTTTGTTTTAGTGTGTGTGTGTGTGTGTGTGTGTGTGCACGACACAAAACTGTCCAGAGGGGACCTTTACGGGCCCTTCCTGCACCCCTTCTCGGGTCCCCGACCCTTACTTTTACTCTGAACCACTCCTAACTGGGGTCCCGTGTCTGTAGGTCCTTGCCACCGTGCCAGCTGTCATGTCTGGAAAATTAACACCCACTGAGCTTTTTTGGTAGCTCGGTCCTGCTTGGTGATACGCAGCTTCAGAAGTCTGCAAATGCTCGACATTTACGAGGCTCTCCGTCCTTCACGGCACACAGGCTTCCCAGAGCTGAGACAGGTAGATGTGGTGGTCAGCAGTACCTTCTCTCTCCATGTGCAAGTGTCCTGGGGCTGGCACTAGCTGGGTAGCTTAAACAGCGGGCATTTACTCCCTCACCATTCCGGGGCTGCAAGTCCATGTCCAACACGTGGACAGCCCACGTTCTCCCCGAGGCTCCGGAGGAAGACCTGGCCCTCCCTGTTCTTAGTTTCTGCTGAGTCTGGCAAGTCTCAGCACTCCTCGCTCTGGAAACGTCTCACTCCAGCTTCTGAGGGCACTTTGCATGGCACCCTCTTTGCATCTTAAAATGCCCGCAGGTTTATAAGGACAGGTGTCTTTGGATTTAGGACCCATCCGTGTAATCCAAGATGACGTCTTGGGTTCCTTATCTGAATCACATCCACAAAGACCTTTTCTCTAACATGGTCTCACTCGTAGATCCAAGTGGACACATCTTTTGAAGGACCACGGTCCCCCTGAGGCACAGTTGGCAGCAGGGGGCGCCTCTGCCTTATTGCCCCTAGCGCCCCATAGGCAGCTGTAGGCGTCCGCAGGAGCCCCTCTGTGCTGCTTCTTCCTCTTCCCGAGTGTTAGGGTTTAGATTTCAAACGTCCTTCAGGGCCACGCACTAACACTTGGTCACTACTCTGCAGTGCACCTGGAAGCTTTAGGAGGTGGGGCCTAGTGGGAGGAAGTGAGGTCACAGGAGGGGGCGTGGCTTCAAAGGGCCTGTGGACCCCACCTTTCCTTCCTCTCTTGGTTTCCTAGGGCCATAAGAACAGATTTCTTCCGCACACTCCCTGCCATGATGTCTTGCCTTGCCATTGGCCCAGAGAGATGACAACCATGGGTCAAAACCTCCAATATCAAGGGCCAAAATAAATGTTTCCTTCCCTTAAGTTGATTTTCTTAGGCATTTTGTTACAGTGACAGAAATCTGACTGATAAACAAAGACATTCTGAAACTACCTGCCTGGTGGCCAGAAGGCGGCCTCTCTCTGGACGTCCCCAAAGCCTCATTCACTTGTCCATGGAGCTTTGTGGTGATGGATCATGCGGTTCCATGGCTTGCT
Organism: Dolichotis patagonum; assembly: GCA_004027295.1. NCBI lineage: Eukaryota > Metazoa > Chordata > Mammalia > Rodentia > Caviidae > Dolichotis > Dolichotis patagonum. The sequence goes on along the minus strand of PVJX010044833.1, from coordinate 410 downwards.
GTTCTGGTGTGAGTAGGCGGTCACTGGGGCCTGGCCCGGAAGGGTCCATCTCCCTCTCTGGCTCCCACTTCACCCTCCGCTTTCTAGTTGCCTGGTGACCGCTGTCCTCTCCAGGCCCCTCTGCTCTGCCGCTTTGCCTTGGAGTCAGCTGAGCGTGACTGCAAACATGAGCACAGGTAACCCCCCCTGCCTGAGGGCTGTGGGTGGCTGGTATGGTGTCCCAGGGACGCATAAGTAGGCCCATAGACCCCAGGCTGTCAGTGTTTACACATCAAAACTGGGCCCTGAGGGTAAAACCCTGGGATTAGGCCAGGGGTCCTGTGCTGCTGTGTGGGGAAGGCACCGACTAGGGAGATGATAAATAAGATGGCTCGCTGGCTCTGGGGGCTGGGGGTCCGAGGGGCAGGAGG
>PVJX010044832.1:0-13014 GCA_004027295.1 Dolichotis patagonum | reverse complement strand
TTAAACATTTATTGACTTGGACAAATTTTTAATGATGGTCTATAATTAAAATAAAATTTATGACTACATCAACATTTTAATTATGCATACTTTGGCAGCCAAGTAGCTTAAAGAGGAAAGTTTCAACTGATTTCTCTTAATTTATTAAATGTTTTGGATCATAAGAAAGTACTTTGTAACCACTTACATGGTATTTAATCGAAAATCACAACTAAAATTGGTGTTACATTCTGTTACCCCCTCCATATAATCCCTGCTGCAGCAGCTGGTCAGTGTCAGAATATGCCATGCCTTTCAGATTAGTTTTTTTCTCAACCTAATAGTCCCCCCTGTCTTTATTCTGCCTTTAAGAGAAAGCACCAATGACATTTCTTTGATTTATCCTCCTGAAAGTAGTTGCTTCCTCTTTTCAGTTCATGCACTGTGTTCTTACTATGTTCTCAAATAAAGAAGAAATTATTATTTACTTTTCCTATGTCCTCACTTCAGCCTCAAAATAGAATCTCCTGCTGATTTACCTTCTTGTAGATGTTTCCTTGTGGAAACTACATCGATTTAACTGGCTGGTAAGATAGACACAGGCCCTTATTTTAAAGCATTAAACTCAGGAAGAAGGCTTTGTGTTAAAGGAAGGGAGGTTGTCAACCACATATCCTTGAGTCCTCATTTAGCTACAAACAAAACAACCTGAGGTAGACTGAAATCCCTCACTGGGCTAGTTGAGCATCTGTTTGTAGCCCTGATTGTGCATGTAAATGTATCTCAAAGTCAAGCAAGATTTAGGTGACTAGATTGGTGGGAAAATCACTTTGCTTTGGGGAAGAAGTTATGCAGGTGAAAGAGTTTTTATTAATATTAGTAATTTCCCCGATTTCCCCATCCCTTCCCTATTTCTCAATTGGCTAAGAACCAGTAGAGACAGAGAAATATGATTATTTACAATTCCCTCAAAACCCCAACTTGTACTTGTACTTACTTCAAGAACAAATGTTCTAATAAAGTGAGTAATAAGTCTCACATTCAAAGAATTTATGTTCTAGGTGTTTCCACAAAATCTGGCATCTAGCTGTATAACATAGTTAAATTGCTAGCTTATACTTTTTTTGTCTCTACTTTTTCATCTATACTGTAAGCAATGTAAATCTTTCCTAACCATATAGTCTCAGAATATAACAAAGTAGTAGATGCCATAATGTGGTCACCAATTGTTTGCAGGTAAGGTAATGCCATGGAATGTTGACCCTGACTGATTTCGTTTGTTTTGTGTTTTAGATTTTTTTGTGCCAGGGATCAAACTCATGACCTTGCATTTGCCAAGCAGGCACTTATGCCATTGAGCTAAACCCCCAGCAACACTGACTGATTTCAAAATAAGATTTGATTTTAAAAATCCACTATGTTGACTTGTTTTTAAACCTGTAAATTGATTTCTAGCATTGAACTTTCAGTTCTCACATTCTCAAATGTAGCACAAACTTCTATAAAACAGTTATGTTTCCTTTTTCAGTTGCCAATTTTACTTTCCAGGTGGTTAGTAAGTCCCTTCCTGTACTTGCATTAAAGACAACTGTTCAAATCAGTCTATTCTACAAGTGTATCTTGGTTTCTTACCACACTTGGCAGGAGGAGGTAAGTTCTCTACTAACATGTGTCCAGAGGTTCCTGTACTTCTGCTTTGAGAGCCATCTTTTGAGCAGCAAGGGAGTAGGTGTGGTTTATTTCATGAATATAATAATTCATCCATTCAACATTATTTAATGTTAATATGCCAAAACCAGACTATGAAACTAAAGAGAAATGTAACAGAATCTTCACCCACAGATATCACTCAGTCTAATGTGGAAACAGACATAACAATAAGTAAGTGCTATGATTATCATGAACATCATCCTTTTTTTTGGTACTGGGGACTGAACTCATGACCTCGAGCTTGCCAGGCAGGCACTTATGCCACTGAGCTAAATCCCCAGCCCTATGATTATCATGAAAATAAAACACAGTACAGTTTGGTAGAAATACTTGCAAAGGATATAACTGATGAAAGATTACAATCCAAATTATATAAAGAACTCTTAAAATTCAACAACAAAACGAATAATGTGATTTTAAAAGGGCAAAAGATCTGAGTAGACATTTCACTAAAGGAGATATAGAAGTGGAAACCAAGCCTACTAAAAGATGATTAACATTATCTGTCATTAGGGAATTTCAAACTACAACAACAATGAAATAGCACAAAACATTTAATAGAATAGAAAAATTCCAGCACACAGCAAACACTAAATACTGGCTAGGATGTGAAGTAACAAAGACTTTGATTTATTGCTAGTGGGAATTTAAAATGGTACAATCACTGTGGAATATATTTTGAAAATTTCTCACAAAATCAAACATACTTTTTACTGTACTGTTCAGTAACTATCTGCCTTAGTATTTACCAAATGAGATCAAAATTCATGTTCACACAGAAACTTATCTATGAATGTTTACAGTAATTTCCAAAGCACCAAAATATGGAAATAACCAGAATGTCATTCAGTAGGTGAATGAGTAATAAACTGTGACACATCCAAGTAATGAAATGTTATTGAACATAAAGAGGAAAGAGCTGCAAGCCATACAAAGACATGAAGAAATTTAACACACATTACTACATGACAAAAGCCAATCTAACATCTCTACCTAGGCTCTGACTCCAGTAATATCACATTCTGGAAAAGACAAAATAATGAGCGGATTACTGGTTCCTAGGAATTTGGAGGAAGGGAGAGATTAATAAGGAGCACACAGAAGGTTTTTCAAGCAGTAAAATCATTCTAGGTATCACTATAATGGTTGGTTCAGATCATTTTATATGTTAAAACTCCAAAATGACAACACCAAATACAAATTCTAAAGTAAATTAATGGTTTTGGTTAATAGTGACATACTAGTATTAGTTCAATTTTAACAAATGCTCTGTGGTTCGGGATATCAATGATAATGGAAGTTGTGACTGTGTTAGGGAGTGGATATGGTAAATCCCTGTGATTTCCACTCGGTATTTATGAACCTAAAACTGTGCTTTAGAAAGCTTCTCCTCCTCTTACTCCAACTTAAATTCTTCAGGTTATTTTATGTGCCTTGGAATCTGAGAATCACTTCTACTTTGTGTTCACACATCTTTTTGTTTCAAAATCAAATAACAAATTGATTTAAAGCAAGTTTTAATAACTTTTCTTTCACACTGGAAATAATTAACAAGGTGAAAATGTATGAAGAATCATTAAATTTTCTGCCATCTATATATTAATCAATTAATCATGGAAACAATGCTGAATAGATTTATTTGGGGAAATAGCATCTGTATCTATGACACTATTAAGAAAAAATGAAATCATAAACCACATGATTTTTACAAGTTTTGTACAAACATAATGAATCACTTATATAGGTGAAATCATTATTAATATTATATTTTGCTGTAAGACATGCTAAGCAATTCCAAACACAGTAGATAGAAATAGTCATCTTTTAAATTAGAGACAATTATGAAAGAACTCATGTAGGGGTGTTATCTGATGAGGATAGCTACACATTTCCTCTCATAGTTTCTGTTTCTATTTTTAAATACACAGCAAGCAGCTATTTTAATACCTCTTTTACATAACTTACCCATAGATGAAGCTTGGCTACAAGAACCTACCTAGAATTTGTTTCTTTAAAATTCTAGGTGTAATGATGCTGAATTGATAACACTGACTCAAAAACAGTATCTGTGGCCCCAAGTCCAAGAAACTAAAACTTCATGTAAGCATTATTTAAGAAAATCATCACACCAAAACCTTATTTTTGGCGTGTGTGTGTGTGTGTGTGTGTGTACGTGTATGTGTGTTGTCTATTCACATTCTTACTCTTATTATTTCTCATTCTCTTCTTTAATGACTCATTTATTCTACTCCACATTTCCTGAGAAAACTGAAAATTTGATCAGTTTCCCATGTACCGTTACCTAAATCATCTACCCCTTCTATACCCTAACACATATACACACTTGCACACTCAGAGATCACATTCATCTGCTCAGCAGCTTCTGTATTTGTTCAAGTGGGTCCTAACTTTTGTCATCTACTTTGTATGAGGACAACTGCATTACTAAGTAGCAGCACCTGAGAATGCATGCTAGCCTCACGTTCTTAAATAAAGTCATATGTCATGTTCGAAATAATTAGACTCAAGTACTGCAGAAATTCAGAAAAATTCAAAACTATCTCTTAAGTGGCTGCCACGCCAGTATTTTAAGATGAATGATTATCAAACTGTAAGACTTCACTATACTTGATTTGCCCTGATTTCTTATAAAAACAAGATACAGCTGTCTTTTAAAGCATGTGGACCCCTATTGACCAACTAAATAGTCTGAACTCTGTTCCATTAATTGTCCTTTTGATTTGTTATCAGGTCAAACATGAGGCAGTTTAAAAGTTAAATCGGTACGTGCCCAATAATATCTTTTCTCCTTGGTTTGTATGCGTATTCAGATGTCCACAAGGATATTCACCCAGCAGCATTATGTCACAGTCATATACATTAGTCTATGCCACTCAAATACTGAGCTACCCCTCTGCTCATAAATCCACTTTACGTTCTTTGTTCCATTATTAACTATATTTGCTTTCCAACCTAACAGGACAGATAGAAGAATTTGCTTGTCAGGCATGGGAAACATCTATCCCATATCCAATCAATGTGTTTCATATCTGTACTCTGATATGTGTGTCTGTACCAGTTATTCCTCCCATCCTCTTTTTAGATAAGCCTATAATTATTTTCTTTATATCTAAGAAATACTAGCCTGAGACTGACATAAGAAGTTTTCCCATTTTGGAAGATAGACTATAAACATACAATCATCACTGTACCTAAAGTCATATTAAGACATCCTTTATTTTTCAAGAGTGTGTATTGAACTGATCAAGATAACACAAACCTCTTTTCTTGGGTCTCTCTGGTAGCTCCAAATAAAATACTGAGTGGATATATTAGGTAAAATATAGCTCACATTAAATGCCCTAGACAAAAATACTTTGTTGTTCAATGCTATAGTACAGAAGTTCCTTAAAGAAGTTTTCAGCAAAATTTGAATCACATGTTCTTTGGACCCTTAAAATTTAAGCACCAACAAGAACCACGTTAAAGTGAGAATCCCCCCAGCTGAAGCATATTATTGGATGTCCTTTTCAGGACAGACAATGGTGTTGATGCTCTGATCCTTCAGTGGTCCCCTCCTGCTATCAACACCAAAATTAACTCCTCACACATATAGACGCATATTCAGTTGGTGCTTCTTTCACATTGCTTGGTGGTCTTGGGTTCATTCTGATAATGGAATGGTTCAGGGAAGCATAAACAATGACCTGTTTCTTTTCCTCCAAGTGTGGATTAGAATAAACTTCAGATCTTTCCTGTGTCCTGAACCAGGGGTCATTGTCATAAATTTCAGCTTCCAATGGTGTTTGGGAATTCCACCTGGTGTTCACTTCCATTTGCTCACTCCTCAGGGGCTGGAAAACATTATCCTATAAGAGAAAAAAGATATGATAATATATACTCATTAGCAAACTGTGAAAGGCTAAATGGTGTCATATATTGAAAGAAATAACCTACCATTCCTCACAGATGCTGCCAATATCTACATTTTTAGCAGACCCTTAATTATTAAAGGATGAATATTTTAGAGACCAGCATATTCTTCCTAAATAGTTATTTTGCACTTTACTAGGAATCACTTTTTAGATCATATAGCATTTTTTTCAGTGCTGAGGAATAAACTCAGGGTCTTCACACTGCACCTCCTTTTTTGACAGTTTCCTTACAACCCTAATCTGGTTAGGGTAGGCTCAAACTCGCAATCCTACATCACTTTCCAGATTGCCGGGATTATAGGTGCATGCAACCATACATGATTAAGGTTACAGAACACTTTTCATTTACTCTTTAAGATAAAAAAAAATGACTGAAATTAAAGAGAAAAGAATAAAATAGCACATGAAAATCTCAGGCATCTTAGAGTCCAATGGGAGTATGAAATATAATGTAGAATAAAAAGAGACTAAATATAACACAGAACAGATATCCCCTATTATATTATCCAAAATTAATTATGATTTGAGTCCTAGAATAGGAAAATCAGTGTCAGTTTTAGAGGTAGACAGCTTAAATAAAGTTCTAAAATACTATTCCAATTTTATTGTTATCACAAGAATATTTATACACTTTCAAGTAGTGTTCAATATCTTAGTGAACTTGCGGCAACTAAAAATAAAATGAGTTCTGATGTTTTCTATTAGTTGTTAGGCCTTCTTAGTTATACAAAACATCTACCTGGTAAAAATGAAGATATCATATTAATTCTAGGGGTCATTATTTCAATGTTTAAACCTCAATTTTGCTAGTCAATTTACGTTCTTAAAATTTGACCTGACTTCTTTAAGTTATGAGGTCCATAATCTTCTATAGTCCATATACCTTGTTTTGCTCTCTGTAATTTGTATTATATATAATACAGCACTGCAGCAGGGTGTATAGTACATCTCCTCAGCAGAGTTCTACCACACTAATGCATCTAGCCCTATGCTGAGAAGCCAGCTAATAAGTGCCATGCAGTACCTTCCTCTGATGAGGTCACCACTTCGCACTTACGATAAGGTTGATGACTAAAAGTGGAGGTTGCCTGACTAAGATGCAAAGTGTGCTTCCTCTGCACAGTAAAACCTGGCAAGTCAGCACACAACACACCCGGAGACTGTCAAGCGACTTGATAAATAACTGCAAGGCTTCAGTACATCAACAAGATTCCTACCAGACTTTGCAACCCGTATAAACCTGTCAGTTTAGTTACTTGGCCCCTTTCCCTCAAGAAAACTGGCTCATTCTATGGACGATTTTGTTAGACTGAACATAGTACTCTACCTCTGAAACTCCTGTAACAATCCATCAAAGCAGTGGTGCCACAAGGCTGAAGCACCATGATGTGGCAGACAGAGAAGATAGAAACAGAGAACCCCTGACAAGCCGATCGTACTTTACAGTTTTAAAAGGTATTTAGAGAGATAAAACCCACCCTTTTAATGTACAATTGGGTAGTTTTCAGTACGGAAGTACTTTTGCACTCTCCAAAGCACATTCTGGAATAAGATCAGAACTTTAGCTTTTATATAGACTGATGAAATAAGACTCAAAATGGCTGCTGAATGGTCAAGGCCAAAAGCAAAACTCTTTCCAGAGGTTTGCTCACAGGGATAAGCTGCTGTTTATTGCTTCAAGAACTGAAAATGAAACAATGGTACTTTGGTACTTCGGTACTTTGTTAAAATTCTGTGGGCCTGCAAAAACTCCAGAAAAAAGTTTGTCCTTGGCGTGGATATTTCAATAGACTTGCAAAATTTGTATTCACACTGATCTGAGGCAGTTTCCCATGAGCCTACTGAAACCTTACTTATCTCAAGAAAATACATCTTCTTCTTTTTATTATAAAGCCTGGCTCCTACCTCACCTCATGTGACCACTTGTCAGGTACACTGAACATGCGTATCCTGGTTTGCAAGTATCTTTTGCATGCAAATAAAACTGTCTTCAATTTCACGTTAAACTTGCTCATGATTTATGGCTCACAGTATCCACCGTGTTTTTAAGTCTCCTTCTCTACTTCAGATTTCTCTAATGGTTCCTTTAACAAATTCCTTCTTAAGAAACATTTAATCCCAGGGACCTATAGTATCCCTTTACTAATTTCTATTTAAAGAACTCAAATGAGGAAAGAACTTCAAATTCCTGCCAAGAAAAAAACACTGTAAGACAAATTTCCCAAATAACTGCATACATAGAAAAACTCTCAGGAATTCAACTACAAACCATAACTTTCATAGCTTACATGGGGACAAATTCGATTACATCTTAACTCACCAGGGTTTTACTTGTACAGTAAATTACTTAAATTATTAGTTTAGAAAGTTTCATATTTTATGGGCCTGATTGTGATAGAATGTAGTTTTTTAAATTGCCATTTACTTAGGAATAAATAAAATAATATTTAAGAAAAATTTCCTGTTTGAGAAGACAAGGCTTTAAACAGAACATAGTGGCTATTGATCTTACAGCCTTATTATCATTTACCAAGATGAATGCCTTTGCCTTGGTTTACAGTTTGACAGCTCAGTGGGGAGTGTTGAATGACATTTAATATTATATGTGGAATTATTGGCTACACACACACACAAAGTTCCCTCATAGTACCTCATTTGTGACTATTTGTAAGGAATTTCAAGGTTCTTTTTCACAAATATATTGCCTCATTTTTCATTCTTCCTTTAGTTCAAATATCCATACAACTTTCAATTCAAAAGAAAGGCCTAAATTTAGTCTCCAAATCTTGTAGGAAAATTTGCCTCCCAAATGCCCTCTTGTTTTTCCTTTTCCTTGATGCACCCACCGACACTAATGAGGACTTTGCATAATGACCATGGCAGGGCTGCTGCCTCTTTATTTGGTGGTATATTTTATGAAGAAATCCTATATTATGATTTTTTTGTGATTTATTGTGATAAATGACCCATCAATGAGATTATTTATAGGTTTGTTCTTTTTTTTTTTTTTTTTTTTTTTGGTACCAGGCATCGAACTCACGGCCTTGCACTTGCCAGGCAGGTGCTTAAGCCACTGAGCTAAATCCCTGGCCCTATAGGTTTGTTCTTTCACTAACTCTCTTCCAAAAGAGTTTCAGGTACTGTTTATTAATTTATTTTATTTTATTTTTGTCTTTTTGAAACAAGGTTTCACTATGCCGTTCAGGCTGGCCTTGAACTCACTTTGTAGCCTAGGCTGACCTTGAACTCACAGCAATCTTCCTGCCTTAGCCTCCCGAGTGCTGGGATTACAGACATGCATTGCCATGCCTGACAGGTGTTTTCATGAGAATAAAAAAATAGCTAAAAACACATGATAGGCAAGAGCTGAGCCTATAGGCTTCTCTCTGTTTTTTTTTTTTACTAGTTTGCCTTCCGTGCTTTAATAACTTTTGTTGCATTTTTAAAAAATGAATATGAACCATCTATCTATCTATCATCTATCTATCATACTTAGAATAGTGCCTGGATCATGGCAAATATATAAACTATTGAACAATATAAAGTATGGTATAATACAAATTGTATCTGTCCTAACATATACATCAAACATACCAGGTTATTTTCCCTTTCTGCCATATCAGAAGGCTTCTTTCCTTTCCCTGGAAGATAAAAGAAAAACAAGTAATCAAAATGAGTAAAGAAAGTAAAGGCAAGCCACCTTCCCACCTACACTCACTACCATGCTGGACACCGGCAACTGTGTCATTAATGTTGACTTGTCGGTTTGCCTTGGCTGCTAGGCCACACACATCTTCTTTGGTAAGAAATCATGCTGCCCACTTCCCTGCCTGAACTCCTCACAACACAGAGCTCAGTGCCAGCTCCACGAGGAAGGGCCAGATTCTAGTACTTCACTTTGAAAAAGTTGAAAGTGTTTGCCCTGAGGACATTCCATATATACTCAATATAAATACGTCTACATACCTACATAGCTAGAACCTCCTGCTAATGAAATCTGTAGACAGGCTATGGAAAGAGCCACAGAGTCCCAGGGGAGAGTAGGGGTTAAGGAAGATTCCTCAGAAACCAGAGGATCTAGGCTCTGGATTTCTTTTCTCCTAAACACCAAAAGCTCTTCTGCTCAGGCAAAGCTTTCTCCTATTCAAACTGCAAAAAACCTCTTCTGCCTATCTCACTTTTTATAGGTACACAGTATCTGGTGTTGTGGGAAATAAAGGATGTAAAGATAGAGGAGAGGAAGAAAAAGGAAGGAGACAGAAAACTGGGTTGGACATGATCAGAGATAGAACAGAATTCATGCGTTTCTTTCTGTGTTTAAGAGTTGGGTGGTGACATCAACAAAATGTTTACAAAAGTAGAAAGGAATTGTTTTCAAAATAGTGCATGTCTGGCCAATCTCATCATGGCCAAACTCACATTTTCCAAATGAACTTTTTCTTTCAAATGTTTATGTTGATTACTACATATTTGCTGTGAACAGTGATTAGATTCCATGTAGGGAGTCGGTACATGTAATTAACACACCTTACTTCATTTTCCATCCCTTTCTCCCTTCCTCTCCCCTCTCTCCCTCTATGTATTAGTTTCCATCCCATTTGTAAAAGACCTGTTTCCTATTATCTTTCATTTCGAATGTAATATTGTTGAGTGAGGATTCAGTTCAAGCATGTGTTTACAAAGGAAGTAGAAAGCATACACACAGTTTCTCTCTGGGGACACTAATTCTTTATTTAGGTAAGAGTGGGTGTGACTGGAATGATGTGGTATTTGTGAAAAACAGGGTGGAGTGGACTAATTTGGACACACTGATTTGAGAACTTATTTTGACTTCTCTTCCAACTCTGCTAAAATTTAGAAGAGCTCTTCCTCATACAAATTTATCAGTAATGCAAATAAAATGAGAAAGTTTGGTCTCAGTGCCCCCCAATCACAGCCTTGAGCGGTGCACAGTTCTATGGGGAATATGCCTCCCGTGACTAGAGGGAGCCCAAATCAGTTCTTGTAGGCCTTTCAGTGAAAATATGAGTAGGCCGCCCCAGGAAATCATTATTCATGGTTTATCATAGAAGATTGGGGGGGAGGGAAGAGGCAAATTAAAATCTATCAGTCTCAGAAAATAGAACCCCAAATTTGTGATCTAGAGGGACAGAGGGAAAACAGAACCCACCTTGGTGCCTTTTCAGGCAGTAGAACAGGCCAAAACAGGCAATGACGAGCAGAGGAAATCCCCCTAAAGGAAGCAGACTGTAGAGCAGCTGTAGCCCATCCGCCATCTCTTCTTTGGAGGGTGGTCCTGAGGCACGGGTTGTATCTAGAATTTAGTTAATGCTAAAAACAGTCAGGAAGTCTGAGCTATATTAGGATCAGCAACATCCTTGTGCATTGTCAGGACCTGAACACTGGGAAATTACGCTTCTGCTTCCCTTTGGGGGCCTCATTGCCTTTCAAACACCTTTTTATCTTTTGCAAAAATCTTTCATTTGTTGTTAATCTGTAGAACAATCTCTATAACAACTCTCAAAAAGCCCTTACCAAGCCCTTTTGCTTATAATATCTAACCTAATTCTCATATTCACCACCTGAAGAAATTAGAGGAGCCATTAGTTTTATCCTTTACTGTGACTTAAGAAGAGGGTTATTGTTCCAAGAATTTCCCAAGTCAAACACCTGCAGGGTAGCAGTTGGGATTCATCATGTTTCCCACACTAAATGCACACTACATGCCCTTTTTCGTTTCATAATTCATTGGTATCTCCAAATACTAGACACTTTTGGTTTTCCCAGATATTTTTTTCTGGCATACAGTTAATGTCCATTATTATTGTCCAGTGTTCATAAGTATTAAGATCCTATTTGTTCACAGTTGATCACAACTTATTTTTACCATGTAAAAAATTTTAGTAGAACAAAAGTAACTCCTTTTTTTAAATGTAAAAGACAAAATAGAAAATAGCAGAATACATCACATGTACTACAGCAATGGTTTTCAAATGGAACGGTTTTGCCCTCCTTCATTCCCACCCCAGGAAACATGTGGAAATGTCTGGAGACATTTCTGGTTGTCACAGGTGGGTAGGACAAGTAAGGTCAAGACACCCTACATCCTCTCCTCACCACAACAAAGAATTATCCAGCCCAAAAGTCAGTAGAAAAACCCGGTCCTAAGTGTAGCTTTGTGGAACTTTTAAAAAATGTGCACGTATTATGGATTACAATGTAAGCTCCATTTTTTATTTTGGGCTATAGTTGAACAGAAAGAAAAGTATGAAGTAAAGCATTATATTATGATTCATGTGATTTGCTTCCCGAGATGCTTGATTTGGGGGTAAAAATGGTCACAGGCAATTGAAGCTGGGTATAGAGCGAGGTAGCAGCTGCTGCACTGTTCATGCCGCAGCTGCTGTTTAGGTTGGGCAAGGAGCCAAATCACTGCCGGGAGTAGCAGACACAGCTACCTGGGGGAGGGACTTGGATAGCAAACAACAGACAATCTAAGGCAAACATTCTCTTAATTAAGAAAAACCAATCTGTATTATTTCTGTAACCATCAAACAACCTTGTTAATTATATTTGATTAGTCTGGTACTTACTTGTTGGAGAGTGTTCTGAATTATTTTGAGCCTGTTCTGCAATAGAAAAACAATATTATGAATTGAAATTGTTTGAAAAAACAGTGAGGATATAAACTCAGGTATTTCTAAAGTCAGAGGTCCTGTTGGAGAGAACTCCAGTGTTTGCACACTAAGGGAATCCAGTAACCCAGCCCAAGTTCAGTTTATGTAATTTGTGGACCATCACTTTGAAGTCTTGGAACCTAGAGTAAGTCCTCGAGTTAGTTTCAGGCTCAAAGAAAGATTGTATAAATACAGCATAACCTTCCTGACTGCTTTGACTCCTTTTGCTTCTGTCACCTCTGCCAACTGCAGTAACAGACACATATTCCGCAGGTGCTCCAAGGGACTGGAGAAGGCCACAAGGAAAGGATGCTTTTGGTGACATTCCAGGAGCTCATTCTGCAACAGACTTTGTCTCTCACTCTACCCCAGTAATGACCACCTCACCTTTGTGAAATTCCTAATCAGAGACTGACCAAGAGCAGGTTGAGAATATAGTGCAGGTCAAGGATTGTTCTACTCATAGCCTCCAGCTCTCTCAATTTTTCCCTTGAATTTGCTTTGTTTTACAAAGTACTTTTCTTCATTCTGGGAGATTACTGCTTTCCCAAGGGCATCCAAGCCTCTACCTTCTCATACACCCACTCTTATAAAAACTGATTCTTATAAACAACAAAGAAGAGTCAGATACAAAAACAAAAAACCCTAATATGCCATTAGAAATATATTTCAAATAGAGAAAAAAATATATTATCATATATCCAAATTTTATT